>JAABOM020058176.1:0-14251 GCA_011800125.2 Solanum clarkiae | reverse complement strand
AAAGGTGCCACCACATATGACCCCACTAACAATTTAAATCTTAAAGACTACACTTTAGAAGAAATATACATTTGGTCCCAAACTTTACCAAAGTGAACCAATTAAGGACTTACGGGTTCTAACTTACGGATTCTATGGGCCTTTTGATATTCTAAGGAGAGTTGGTGGCATATGATTTAGTTATACCTCTAGCATTTTCAGCCATGCACCCATTTCTTTTCTTTTTCATCTTTCAATTTTCTTAATTTTGTTAATAGCGTTATAGCAACATATTCCTTAATACTCTGAGTTGTAAAGTGAAACACAAATTTTACATCTTAATATTATGTGAAAATGTGTTTTTGCATAATCAATATTTTTCATATTCATAGTATATATGATTGGATAGTCATGTTCTTTTTTTATTTCAAACGTGGACCAAAGGTCCAATCATTAAAACAAAAAGGGATGAAATATTTACAAAATTTTGATCCAAAAAAGGGCCCAAAAATATATTAGAAAATAATCGACAATTACCAAACTAAAACAGACAAACCCTAATCGACCCTCCTAGGCAACCGACTAAGAAATGAACGGACTCAATGGAAGTGTGTCGAAGCTTCTGGCACAAAATCACTTCTCTGACAGCGCGAAAGCTCCGACATGACCCTACCTCAATCAATGATTGTGAAACAAAGATCAGGTAGTTTGGGTAAGAATCTTTTACAAGTCTCACAAATCCCATGAATACAACACCATTAAAGATTTCTTCAACTCCTAACTTGTCTATGACCACAACACAATTAGATAAGACCATTAGCCTCACAGAAAAAATATTGAATTGATTGTTATAGAGACTCAAGTTAATGTTTTTCATGAATTGTGCAGGTTGAGCTCCAAAAATTGATACCACCGTCTCAAAACACGATATTTATCAAAACAAGCTTCCATATAATCAAGGTAAACCCTTCAACTAGAACCTAAATACACTTTATTTTCTGTGAAACTTTTACCTGTCCCCCCATTTTTTTTGTTTTTATATCCCTTCCCATCATCCTTATTGACCATTAAAGATTTTATTTTGTCCCTTTTTAATTTTACTATTTGGTATTCCTTGCTTGTCCATCTATAGAATGATGTGCGTCTATACTGGTAATTTATTTTCATTACTAAGTTGGATAAAATCTATACCCGCAAAATTAGCAAATAGATTAGTTTAAAAAATTTGGAAACTCTTCCCCCTCTTTGCATCTATATTCCACTGTCACATCTTTGTTCTTCATTGCCATCTTTATTTCCCAACTTCTACTGCAATCAACTGAGGAACTTTTCAAATGCCATCAAGAATCTTCTTGGTAATTAATGAGACAGTTTTCTTTATTAAAGGTAAATAATTATTGTGTATGCAATATAAAAAATCATATTTAAAACTTTTTATTTTAGACTCAAGAGTAGAACAGTAACTAATCTTACTAGCACTAGCATACACCAAATCATTTGACCCATCTCTAACACAAAATGCCTTGGAGCTAAGACCATCATTGCTTAGACTAGATCCATCAATATTATATTTCTATCTTATCCCTTCTGGACATTTCCATCTTATCACTATGTTGTGAAGCAATAGAGTATGACCTTCCGAAATTAGGCATTTGTGCTAGTCAAGGAAATAAATGTTTCTATTAATCTCCAATATCATATCAGGTCTAAACATTCTTTCCTCATGTTTGACTATATTTCTCTTTTTTCACAATTTCAAAATAATGAAAGAAGGAATAACCCTACACAAAGGTTCCATCTTGGCTAGACAATCCTCTTTCCACCATCTATAAATAGTCTTTCTCATTTGAATAAAAGGATCATTTATATCAGTAGTTGAAAGAAACAACATTTAGAGATAACTAGCACTAGAACATGTTACAAACAAAGTTTTATTATTCTAACAACAATACTCCAGATAATAAGTTATTTTGTTTCTCACAAGGACTTCCTCTATAGGAATCCTTTTAAATCAGATCCTCCATATTAGAAAAGATAATTTGAATGATAAGATCTTCTCCTATACAAACAATATACCTCTTTGAGGATCCTTCCTAATTTGATAATGTCCCATGCACTTCTTACAGAGAAGTTCCCTTAATTATTAGGCATCCACCAATGTCTATTCTTATTCTTTGACATTTGAATAGAACCCATAATATAATTTATATGATAACATGTATCTCTATTAAATAGTTCTGTCAATATGAATATTCTCAGATAAAATTTCTCGATTGAATCGTGCTAATAATCTTTCTTTCCAAGCCCTTTGAGTGATCCTTCTTTCTAGTCTTGATAGGAATATTGATGATAGCTGAAGAGGGATGATTCATGAGAGAGAGTGAGAGTTCTTGATTCTGATGATGATGTGATGCTATTTTCTTTTAAGGTTATAGACGTGGAGGAGGAGTTAGAGAAATTGTGATGAGTCTAATGAGTCTAATAGATAGGTAAAAGAATATTAGCATCTCTTGTGGTAAGAGTTCATGCGATCGAAGGTGTAAGGTGCTATGGTAGGCTTGAAGATTCTTAGTGATGTTGACCTTAAAGAGGCCATCAAGTGGTTGGAGTGATAGGCTTAAATGTGTGGTTGCTATTATGCGAGTGTATTAGAGTGATGGGAATGAGCATTATTCTCTAAGTACATGTTACTATGGAAATATGAAATATAGATTTTGAGGGGTTAGATTGGTATAACCATGATCATCTTAGGACGAACATTAATACTTAGAGTTAGGTGTGAAATGGAATGAGAGAGTGTGGTTAGACGTAGATTTGAAAAGGAGCACAATTGTGATGAGGAGCTGAGCTTGAGAGTTATCCATAGAGTCTTATATACCACGATGGTCCTATTCTTGATTAGAATCGGTGACTTCCTTCTTGAGTTCGAACAACTGAATGATGAGGTGTTTAAATGATTCAATTTGGTTGAGTTTCGATGTTTCATTCGTGCCTGATAGTAAGAATATTTAAGATAATATCTCTACACTTGATCTGAATCAATTTGTCTATTCTAAGTGATTTGTGACTATCCGAATGGGTCGATAGTTTGATTTGTTGAGCGTTTGTTGAGAAGTGTCTTGATTGTTATTCGTGCCTTGATATCTACCTTCGTTCATCATTTGAGGACGAATGATCCCAAGGGGGAGATAATGTAACACCCTAATTTTTTTTAACTAAAATTGAGTCATCCTTCATATGATATAAGATTTTAATTGATAATTCTTAATCGAGAATAGATGTTAAAGTCAATTTCTTAGTGCGGGAATAGAATTGGAGATGATATAAGGTTGCATTTCTAATATAAGATATTATAAAAGTTAGATATACCCAGAGGGTATCCTAGACATGGTCGGTACTCAGAGACTATTGCTAGTCTCTAAGCGAGTCACTTGGCCTCATCATATCATTCAATCAATATAACTCAGAAAACTTAGCAGAAGAAAGAAGAAGATAAATAGGCACATGTAATGTCTCAAAAGTATATCAATTAAATAAAGGACTAGGAGAAAGGAACTAGCTCATTAAGTCTCAACATCATACTCCAACTCTAGTTTATGAAGCCTCTATCACTATAATACAGTGCCAATGAAAGACCCATGGCTACCTCAAAATAAAATAAAATTAACTCAAAGTCTAACTCTAATAGCAAGATGAAAATAAATGCAATGACTCTTCGAAGTAAAGTAGGTTCACCAAATCAGCTGAAATGCTCAGATCCTCAACGGTGCACCTATTGACGATCTCTAGTTCTACATCATAAAATGATACAGTCCAAAAGAGGACATTAGTACGTGGAATGTATTGGTACGTAAAATAGCTCAATGAAGCAGAAACAAGTAGAATATTATAGAAACAATATCAATTTAAAATAATACTGAATCAGAATGTCAAATGTATGTCTAAAACAAGAATAAAGAGTAGATAAGTGATCTATGAACTAATCAAACCTCATCAATCAACTCAACTCAACTCAATGGAACTCAATCCAACTCATAGTACTTAAGGTGGTAACTTTTGGGAGTTTCTTTTATCTGTCAACAGTCACTTATGAGCCAGTGATTGTATAACCATTGGTATTGCCATAGTCATTCTGTACTTGCTAGGTACGGAATGCCTAAAATCCATAAGAGATCCAGATAATTAACATATTAAGTCCTATTGTTTGAGGACTTGTCCGACACTAATGGAGTCTAATCCATAGGATGAGAACTTGTCCGACTCTAACGGAACTTAGCCATAAAGGTGAGAACTTGTCCAACTCTAATGGAACTTAGCCCTCAAGATAGGAACTTGCCCAACTCTAACGGAACTTAGCCGACTCCTATGCTTGGCGACGTAGTTAATGAGTGCGAGTTGGACCTGCTCTTACTCTTTTCGGTGCTTGATACTACTCTCAAGACTTAATGCTCATAAGAATCCTCATTTCAACTGAATTATCTCAAATTAGCCTCATAGAGACTCTCATTATCTCATTAAATCAAACTCTAAGTCCTATATTATTTTCAGGGACTTTAACTCATCTTAATTAACTCAATTCTCATTTAAGAACTCAAAGACTCAGATCATCGTTTAGAAGAAGTAGTTTAGACAGAACTCAAGAACTCAATTATGAAGACTCATAGGATCATCAAGCTCAAGTAACTCAACCTCATACTCACATCAAGATTACCATCAACATACTCAAGTCAAGGCTCTAGACTCCATCCCTAGGTTCATTATGTATGCTTTCACAATTTAACATATAGGGTTTATACAATGTCTCATGAAAAGTATTCAATTCAAGAAACAAGTTTATGATGATCGTCAACATATAAAAATAAATGTAATAGATAAAATTTTCAAGAAAAGAATCAAGCAAATATTTCAATAAAACATGTATCGGGACTCATGAACCCTCAACTCCTCTATTACCATCTATAGGGCACATGGGGGAACAATCTCATGTTTTAGTTTAGCTTTATGTACCTGGGGTGATGATTTTGGGAAATCGATCATCAAGGACTCTCCTTGAACTCCTCAATTTTGTGCTACTCAATCGATGATTATGAAATAAAGATCGGGTAGCTTGGGTAAGAATCTTTTACAAGTCTCACAAATCTCATGAATACAACACCATTAAAGACTTCTTCAATTCCTAACTTGTCTCTGACCACAACACAATTAGATAAGACCATTAGCCTCACAGAAAAAATATTGAATTGATTGTTATAAAGACCCGGGTTAATAATTTTCATGAATTGGGTAGGCTGAGCTCCGAAAATTGATACCATCGTCCCAAAACGCAGTATTCATCGAAACAAGCTTCCATACAATCAAGGTAAACCCTTCAATTAGAACCTAAATACACTTTGTTTTCTGTGGAACCTTTACCTGTCCCCCTATTTTTTTGCTTTTATATCCCTTCCAATCATCTTTATTGACCATTAAAGATTTTTTTCCCCTTTTTAATTTTACTATTTGATATTCCTTGCTTGCCCATCTATAGAATGATGTGCGTCTATACTAGTAATTTATTTTCATTACTAAGTCGGACAAAATCTATACCTGCAAAATTAGCAACTAGGTAAGTTAAAATAATTTGAAAGCTTTCCCTCTCTTTGTATCTATATTCCACTGTCATTGCCAACTTTATTTCCCAACTTCTACTGCAATCAACTGAGAAACTTTTCAAATGCCATCCAAAATCTTCTTGATAATTAATGAGACAGTTTTCATTATTAGAGGTAAATAATTATTGTGTATGCAATATAAAAAATACATTTAAAACCTTTTATTCTAGACTCAAGAGTAGAACAGTAACTAATCTTGCTAGCACTAGCATACACCAAATCATTTGACCATCTCTAACACAAAATGTCTTAGAGCTAAGACCATTATTGCTTAGACTAGATCCATCAATATTGTTTTTATATCTCATCCCTTCTGGACATTCTCATCTTATCACTATGTTGTGAAGCAATAGAGTATAACCTTCCAAAATTTGTATAATGGTTGGCCAGTTATTCGGCATTTCTGCTAGTCAAGGATATATATGTGTTTCCATTAAATAGATGTTTCTATTAATCTCCAATATCGTATCAGGTCTAAACATTCTTTCCCCATGTTTGACTATGTTTCTCTTTTTTCACAATTTTCAAATAATGAAAGAAGGAAAAGCCCTACACAAAGGTTCCATTTTGGCTAGACAATCCTCTTTCCACTATTTATAAATGGCCTATCTCATTTGTATAAAAGGATCCTTTATATCAATAGTTGTAACAAACAACATTCAGAGATAACTAGCACTAGAACATGTTACAAACAAAGTGTTATTATTGCAACAACAATACTCCAGATAATAAGTTGTCTTGTTTCTCACTAGGACTTTCTCTATAGGAATCCTTTTAAATCAGATCCTCCACATTGGAAAATATAATTTGAATGATAAGATCTTCTCCTATATAAATAATATACCTCTTTGAGGATCCTTCCTTATTTGATAATGTCCCATGCACTTCTTATAGAGAAGTTCCCTTTATTATTAGGCATCCACCAGTGTCTATTCTTATTCTTTGACATTTGAATAGAACCCATAATATAATTTAAATGATCATATGTATCTCTATTAAGTAGTTCTGTCAGCAGATTTTTATTTCATTTACCATCTTGTTTGAGCTGTCTAACCCCTTTTAAGTCGCCAGTACTAATATGTTTAATAAGCATAACATACTACAAGTTGAGTTTAATTTTCATATCAGAAGTTGATATGACCATGTCTAGGTTTTCACTGTATTTCCTGAGTAAAGCTTTCTCTAGCTATGAACATCATCTTCCAAACTTGAGATCCACCTTTTCATTCCACCAATTGAGGTGTATAATTTTTTACAATATTGATTCCACGTTAAATTAGATCAAAAGGTATTTCTTAAGCTTTGCAAAAACAACATTTGAAACATCAAATATTGATCTAAAATCAAGACCCCTTTCTTCTTTAGGAAGATAGATATCATCCCAAGCTCACTGCTTTACCTTGCCATCTTCTATAAAATTCCATAAAAAATTTGCAAAAATTCTCTACATATCCTTGATTACCCATTTTAGTTGTACTAAAATTAATAGCACATATACATGAATACTTTGTAACACATGATTAATTAGCACAACCTTTTCACTAAAAAATAACAGCTTCCTTTTTCATATGTGTAATTTATTATCTTCGTAAGTAGCTCATTAAAATATGATTTCTTTATATTTGCATGACCAGTAGGATATCCTAAATACATAATTAAAAATTATTCCTTCAACAGATTAGTAGCTTCATCTATCTCCTTAACAAGATCATAACTAGTCTTACTGAAGATGTAAAAGTAACTCTTGTCCCTATTAATCAGCTGACCTGATTGAATTTCATATTCCCTCAAAATACTCATTGTAATTGCAATAGACTTATTTTTAGTAGCTTCGAATATGATTGTGACATCTGCATAAGTAAGATGATTGGTCTTCTCACTCTATTTAGGCATTCCAAAATTTTTGAAATTAGTATTTTAAAACAGATGATTTAGGGCTTCGATAAGTATTTCTACATCCATAACAAATAAAGAAAAATACAAAGGATCCCCTTGCTTTATTCCTTTTGTAGAATAAAAATTAATATTTTTGCCCATTAATCGGTATTGAGTACCAATTAAATCAACCATAATAGCATTAAAGCTCATGTGCTATAAGTTCTTTATGTTTTTTTCTTAATTCAAGATAAACTATGTCCTGACACAACATCTTTCTCACTTGAAAGATCTTTGTATAAGTTATCATATTATCTTTCACTTTTTTAGAGCTTCTCTATCATAAGTCAATTCTATCCTTATAGGGATGGAGCAAAAGAAATCTTTTCGAGAATTTCATAGAAAGATCACGGTGAAATGAGTCATTTAATATTAATTAAAACAATCACTTTTCTTATAGCCATATTAATTTGTTGACGATTAGTTGTGTTGACTTTGTATCATTGGCTTTGTTATTTCATTGATTCTCTTTATCATTTTTTTTACTTTGCATCTGTCATGTTAGAACATTCTCTCTATGACACTTCTATAGGATAATTTGATATTTAAAATAAATTAACTTAGTAGTGAAAAATACCAATCAACTTACAATTATTAAAAGTTGTAGATAAACTTTAAGAAAAAGAGAAAAACAAGAATCTGGGGTTGGGGATAGGGGGAGAGAGGGAGGGGGGAGTAGACTATCAGAAAACTAAAAAAATTTGAAAATAATTTCATCAATGATCATTAGAAACATTTCTTCTTATTATATAGATATATACTAGATTGAAGAGCTTCTGACAGCATTATTTGATGTTATTATAACAGTACATGTGATTCTTTCTTGACATTTGAGATCACATATTGATTCAAGTATGTGGGGATTCCGTGTCTCTGTTGATGAGATGTGGTTTCTTTTAGTAGTCTTACATATTTGTTAGAATATGTTTCTCTTTTTTAATTTTATGATATGAAATGTAATTGATCTTTGCAGTTTTTTATATCTCCTGAAAATTTACCGATTTTGCATACATAACTTTTCTATAAAAAAATAAATAAAAAGAATGCTTGGTGTTGAGTTATCTGTGTAATAACATGGAGATTGTGAGTTTGAATTCTAACTAGCATGCTGTGTTGATACCTATCAATTCTAGTATTTTGAATAGAATATTTTGAAATGTGTATTTTTCAATCATATAAGCTCATATAGGAAAGTTGACTCAAACACAAATGAGATCATATTATTTTGTGTTGCAATAAAAAGATCTTGTCTAAGAAATTTAAGGAGGAAGAAGTATTTTAAAAGAGTGTATTGGCAAACAAATTATTGAGGTAAATACAATAACTCTTGTATCACCATAAAGAGAAGCATTATATGAATAGGTAAGTGACAAAAGTATTGTTTAATATTTTTATTATTGGCATATATTTTGATACAGTCTTATTGGCTAAGTCATTACTCTTAATTTTATCAAGGTTCCTTTTATCATAAATGAATCTTGCGCTCAATTACAAGCGCAATCTCATCATTGTCTGTTATGTAAATATGATCTTTCAAGCAGCTATATTCATCCTCTTCATTAGTAAAAGTATCAATGTGAAAATGAATATTACATTTTAGCTACTGATATTCGCATGTCGTAACACTCAATTTTTTTTTAGCTAAGATTGAGTCATCCTTCATATGATATAGAATTTTAATTGATAATTTTTAATTGAGCATAGATGTTAAAGTTAATTTCATAGTGTGGAAATAGAATTGGAGATGATATAATGTCGCAGTTCTAATGTAAGATTTTATATAGATGGACCAACGACTTTTAGGTTGTATATACATGCTGGGATCAATTCCTAAGCATTTAAAGTATATTACATGTGATTTAGAGCCATAAGGGATCTTTTATATCAAGCTAAGTCCAAGGGGGAGATGCGACTATAGTGGTATCTTCGAAGGGAGTCGTAGTGACTATTTATATATATGCGACTATAGTATAACATAAGAACTTAAGATATTCTTGTGGATAGTGATTCTCTGACCGTGTGGAGATATGTACGTATAACTTAGAAAGGTAAATTGATTCGCAAACTTCGAGAGACGACCTTTGAGCTATGGGGGAGATGATGAGGCAATAAAATAGAGTAGATCTTGAGTTTTTGTTAGAGATGGGCTGATCAAGATAGATATCAATTCTTTTCCATCTCATATAGTCCTTCTACTTCAATTGAGGTAACATTCCATTCCCGTCTAATGTATGACTTCCATGCCTATGGCCTACTCCCATGCACCACTTGTTGATTGTCATTCATGTTGAGTTGTGAGGATGAGAAGCGATAACTTCATTCAACAATTTTGATCTTACCTCATGGATCTAAGAGTTTCCAGTCCTATGTTGAAGGAGAGATGACTTGAGTTTTACACTACAGATAGTTCTATGAAGCCAGAATGAGTCTTGATAGATGAGAGAGATTGTAATTCATTATGAATATTCTCATATAAGATTTCTTGATTGAATTGTGCTAATGATCTTTTGTTCCAAGCCCTTTGAGTGATCCTGTTTTCCAATCTTGATAGATATGTTGATGATAGCTGAAGAGTGATGGTTGATGAGAGAGAGTGAGAGTTCCTGATCCTAATGATGATGTGATGCTATTTCCTTTTAAGGTTATAGACGTGTAGGAGTAGTTAGAGAAATCGTGATGAGTCTAATAGATAGGTAAAAGAGTATTATATCTCTTATGGTAAAAGTTCATGCTATCGAAGGTGTAAGGTGCTATGGTAGGCTTGAAGATTCTTAAGTGATGTTGACCTTAAAGAGGTCATCAGGTGGTTGGAGTGATAGGCTTAAATGTGTGGTTGCTATTATACGAGTGTATTAGAGTGATGGGAACGAGCAATATTCTCTAAGTACATGTTACTATGGAGATATGAAACATAGATATTGAGGGGTTAGATTGGTATAAGCATGATCATCTTAGGACTAGAACATTGAGACTTAGAGTTAGGTGTGAAATGGAACGAGAGAATGTGGTTAGACGTAGATTTGGAAAGGAGCACAATCGAGATGAGGAGCTGAGCATGAGAGTTATCCATAGAGTCTTATATACCACGATGGTCAAATTCTAGATTAGAATCAGTGAATTCCTTCTTGAGTTTGAACAACTGATTGATGAGGTGTTTAAATGATTCAAATTGATTGAGTTTCGATGTTTCTTTCGTGCCTAATGGTGAGAATATTTAAGATAATATCTCTACACTTGATCTGAATTGATTTGTCTATTCTAAGTGATTTGTGGCTGTCCAAATAGGTCAGTAGTTTGATTTGTTGAGCGATTGCTGAGAAGAGTCTTGATTGTTATTCATGCCTTGATATCTACCTTCATTCATCATTCGAGGACGAATGATCCAAAGCAGGAGATAATGAAACACCCTAATTTATTTTAGCTAAAATTGAGCCATCCTTCATATGATATAAGATTTTAATTGATAATTCTTAATTGAGCATATATGTTAAAGTCAATTTCTTAGTGCGGGAATAGAATTGGAGATAATATAAGGTTGCAGTTCTAATGTAAGATTTTATAAAAGTTAGATATACCCAGGAGGGTATCCTAGATGTAATCGGTACTCAGAGACTATTGCTAGTCTCTAAGCGAGTCACTTGGCCTCATTATATCATTCAGTCAATATAACTCAGAAAACTCAGTAGAAGACTGAAAAAGATTAATAGGTATATGTAATGTCTCAAAAGTATATCAATTAAATGAAGGACTAGTAGAAAGGAACTAGCTTGTTAAGTCTCAACATCATATTCCAACTCTAGTCTATGAAGCCTCTATCACTATAATATGGTGCCAATGAAAGACGCATGGCTACCTCAATATAAAATAAAACTAACTCAAAGTCTAACCCTTCGAAGTAAAGGAGGCTCACCAAATCAGCTGAAATGCTTAGATCTTCAATGGTGCGCCTGTTGACATTCTCTAGTTGTGCATCATAAAATGATACAGTCCTAAAGGGGAGATCAACATGTGGAATGTACTAGTTTGTAAAATAGCTAAATGAAATAGAAACAAGTAGAATAATATATAAACAATATCAACTCAAAATGATACTTAATCAGAATGTCAAATGTCTATCTAAAGCAAGAATAAAGAGTAGACAAGTGACCCATCAACCAATCAAACCTCATCAACCAACTTAACTCAACTTAGAATACTCAAGGTGGGAACTTTTGGGAGTTTCTCTTATCCGACAACAATTACTTATGCGCCAGTGATTGTTTAACAGTCTCGCTGATGATGCAACAGTCATTTCGTACTTGTCAGGTAAGGAACGCCTAAAATCCACAAGGGATCCGAATAATTAACATATTAAGTTCTATTGTTTCAGGACAATAAGGTGAGGACCTGTACAACTCTAACGGAACCTAATCCATAGGATGAGAACTTGTCCGAATCTAACACAACTTAGCCATCAAGGTGAGAACTTGTCCGACTCTAATGGAACTTAGCCCTCAAGATAGGAACTTGTCGAACTCTAACGAAACTTAGCCCACTCCTACATTTGGCGACATAGTTAATAAGTGCGAGTTGGACTTTCTCTTACTCTTTTCGGTGCTTGATACTACTCCCAAGACTCAATGCTCATAAGACTCCTCACCTCAACTCAACTATCTCTAATTAGCCTCATAGAGACTCATTATCTCATTAACTCAAAATCTAAGTCCTATATTGTTTTCAGAGACCTTAACCTTAATTAACTCAATTCTCATTTAAGAACTCAAAGACTCAGATCATCATTTAGAAGAAGTTGTTTAGACAGAACTCAAGAACTGAATCATGAAGATTCATAGGATCGTCAATCTCAAGTAACTCAACCTCATACTCACATCAAGATTACCATCAACATACTCAAGTCAAGGCTCTAGACTCCATCCCTAGGTTCATTATGCATGCTTTCACAATTTAACATACAGGGTTTATACAATGTCTCATGAAAAGTATTCAATTCAAGAAACAAGTTTATGATAATCATCAACATATAAAAATACATGTTTAGATAAAACTTTCAAGAAAATAATCACGCAAGTATTCAAGAAAACATTTATGGGGACTCATGAACCCTCAACTCCTCTATTACCATCTATGGGACACATGTAGGAATAATCTCATGCTTTAGTTTAGGATTATATACCTGGGGTGAAGCTTTTGGGCAGTCGATCCTCAAGGACTCTCCTTGAACTCCTCAATGTTGCGCTCCTCTTTATCCCTAGTCTTTCAAGTACTTAGAATGGGGTTTAAAACCTTTTTTACGCTTAAAATCGACCCATTATGATCATGGTTTAAGTCTATGAGGGGTTTGACAAGGTCTAGAATGCCCCTCATGAAATTTGAAAAAAGTCTGTCTCCGGGCATGGGGTCCGCATGCGAATAGTGTCAAATTTGGGTATTTTTTGTCAAAAATTCTCTGAACGAACTTTCTATGATATTTTTTAGAATAAAATGGAGGTTGGTCCGCAACAGGTGCGTGTCGCACACCTGTCGCACACCCTCACTGGAAATCGTTGACACATTTAAAAATTATCTTTTGATTCGATTGCTCTAAAAATCAACCGAGACCACTTTCTCACTCAATTTTTCATGGTGATCACATATCCGATCTTGAACTTGCCATCGGAGTATGAGAAGATATGTTATGCGCACATCTCTCTTCTAGAGGTATTTTATTATTTTTGTCGGGCATTACAATAATGGTGACATAAGACGTGAGATTTGTATAACATTGGACAATTTGAGACAACATTTGAGAGATATTAATGTTGTGATAGAAGATGCTAGAGAACAAGGCAAGAATGAAGTGTTGGATTCAATAGTAAAAAGAGGTTATGTTTATTTGATGAGAAAATATGAACTAGAAGATGAACTTGAGACTAATAAGACCTTTTATCATAGGTACCTTTGAGTGATAGTTTATTTCTTCCTTGTAGGAATATTATAAGAATTTTATGTAGTTGGTTGATCATTGTTCTAGAGAAGAAAAAGATTATAACTTAAGCAAGAGAATAAACTTTATTTTCTCTTCTATTTGAAATCCTTTACCTAAATGATGTTTTTATGTTAGAGTAGATGTGTTTTTTTATTTTCTTTACAAACTGTCTTCACAAGGTAGATGTAGGATTCAAGTAAATGTTGTCGTGCCAATTTCATTTTTTAAAGTCAGGGGTAGGGGAAGGAAAAATATAAGAGAAAATAAAGTTTATTCTCTTTCTTAAGTTATAATTTTTTTCTTCTCTAGAACAACGATCAATCAACAACATAAAATTCTTATAATATTCCTATAAGGAAGAAATAAACTATCACTCAAAGGTACCTACGATAAAAGATCTTATAACTAATCTCAAGTTCATCTTCTAGTTCATTCTCTCTCATCAAATAAATATAACGTCTTTTTATCATTGAATCCAACAGTTCATTCTTGGCTTGTTCTCTAACATCTTTTATAACAACATTAATATCTCTCAAATGTTGTCTCAAATTGTCCAATGCTGTACAAATCTCGCGTCTTCTGTCACCGTTATTGTAATGCCCGATAAAACATTTGGAACAGTCCGTTTCGGAGCAGAAGAGCCCTTTTCAAGTAGTGTTCAATCGATTACGTATTAATCAATATTCGATTGATTGGTCTGAGGTTATCGACAAAAAAGATT
>JAABOM020058175.1:0-14256 GCA_011800125.2 Solanum clarkiae | reverse complement strand
TTGGGATTCTAGCTTGGTCTCTTCTACACATATGATATCTTATATAAGCATGATTTATCCTAGCATGTTTTACTTATACATCAATCATACAGGCCATATTGCTACTATGCCTATTGTGTAATGTATGGATTTAGATTATAAAGCTTGTTAATTACTGCATTGCATCCTACATACTTAGTACATTCAAATGTACTAAAGCATACTCTTGCCTACATGATTACCATGTAGGAACCGGTGCCCAAGTTGATCATCCAAGTTCTTGGTGAGCCCTCAATTTCTGGAACTTCGGTTTATGTCTTTCCTCATTATCTATATTTTGAGATACTATCTTATGTTACATTTGACTATGAGGGTGAGCCCGGTAGCTTGTCTTGGCCCTCGCTCTTTTTATGTTTTAGAGGTGTATGTTGGACAAGGTGTGTACTATGTATGAGCTTGACTCTTGACTTTTGGCTTCGATGGTTATGCAAGCTTCTCCCTTAGTCCCATTGCCATTACTTTTATTTGTTATGTCTTTTGTATGCTTCCACAACCAAGGATGTGTGACAATATGCTAAGAGTCTTGTTTGGAGTCCCTTCGGGTTCCCCATTCGCCATGTCACGTGTAGGCCCTAGGCTTAGGTCGTGACAAACTTGGTATCAGAGCACTAGGTTTATAGATCCTCGGAGTCCAACACACCACGTTGATTAGAGTTCTATTCATGTTTGTGAAGCACGCCATGACTATGAATAGGAAGCTATGAGACATTTTAGAAAATATTTTCCTTCTTCATGTCCTAAGTTGTGCTATGGAGTTGTGATAAGTATTACCCCCTAACGAATGTTCTTTGTTATACTGTATCATGTCGAATACTAGAGGAAGACGGGCCCAAACTCCCAAGGAGCAACCTACGAATGGTGAGCTCCAGGATGCTCTTACAATATTTGCCCAAGTAGTAGCCAACCAAGTCTAACAAGAGGCCCAAGCCCCTCATGATACTACCTCGGGAGCTAGGGTAAGAGACTTCATGAGGATGAATCCTCCAGTTTTCCATGGGTCAAAGGTGGAGGAGGATCCACAAGAGTTTATTGATGAAATCTACAAAATTTTGTCGATCATGGGTGTTGGGCCAAATGAGAGGGCGGAGTTGGTAGCGTACCAACTCAAGGGGTGGCCCAAATTTGGTTTAATCAATGGAAATGTGAGAACGGTAATGACTATGTGGTGCTTTGGAAGGAATTTAAATTAGCCTTCCTAAATCGGTTCTTCCCTCTTGAGCTTAGAGAAGCAAAGTTGGTTGAGTTTACGAACTTGAAACAAGGTGGTATGAGTGTGAGGGAGTATGCCCTCAAATTTAATCAACTTTCAAAGTATTCTTCTCACTTAGTGGCCGATTCTAGGTCAAGAATGAATAAGTTTGTCATGGGGGTCTCCAATTTGGTAAGTAAAGAGTGTCGATCCGAAATGCTTATTAGTTACATGTACTTGTCTTGGTTAATGACATATGCCAAGCAAATGATGAAAAAAAGTTGAGAAAAAGGAGGGTCCATGAGGACAAGAGAGCTTGTTTTGAGGGTGGGTTTTAAAAGGGTGCTAGATATCAACAAGGCCAAAGGCCTCTTCATACTACTAATAGGGGGTTTGGCAATGACGTCCCTAGGCCTTAAGGTATGGGTGCAATGGTTTCCAATGATGTGTGCCCTAAGTGTGGAAGGTATCATAGGGGCCCATGTTTGAAGGGTTCCAATGCATGTTTTGATTGCGGGGATCTTGGTCACAAGAGGATGGATTATCCAAGGAACCATGGCAAAGTTCGGGTTGAAATGTGGTCCCATTGGGTAGAGGTGGTCCTCAAGGTGATTCCTCCGGGGCACAATCGCTTTTATGCTCTACATGGGAGGCAAGGGGTTAGTGAATTCCCCGATATTGTTACAGACATGTTGAAATTTTTTGATCTTGATGTATATGCTTTGATTGATTCGGGTGCCACCCTTTCCTTTGTTAATCCCTTTGTTTCTAAAAAGTTCTGTGTTGAGTCAGAGTTGTTGCATGAGTCATATGAAGTGTCTACTCCTATTGGTGCATCTATTGTTGCTAAGAGGGTGTATAAAAATTGTCTGGTTTGCATCTTGCATAAAATCTTACCTTGTGATCTTGTTGAATTAGATATAGTTGATTTTGATGTTATTCTTGGGATAGATTGGTTGCATGCATACTATGCTTCTATTGATTGTAGAACCCATAGGGTCAAGTTTCAATTTTCAAATGAACCCGTCCTTAAGTGGGAAAGTCATGATGTAGTAGTGAGGGGAAGGTTCATCTCATGCATTAAAGCCCATAGGTTGATTTCCAAGAGGTGTTTGTATCATCTTGTGAGAATCAAAGATATGGAGTCCAAAGTCCCTTCTAATGAGTCAGTTCCGGTTGTAAATGAGTTTCTTGATGTCTTCCCAAATGACCTTCCCGATTTTCCTCCCGAAAGGGAGATAGATTTTGGTATAGATCTCCTTCCTGACACTCAACCTATCTCCATTCCCTCTTACCGTATGGCCCCGATGGAGTTGAAGAAGTTAAAGGAGCAATTGAAAGATTTGTTGGAGAAGGGACTTATTAGACCTAACCAATCACCTTAGGGTGCACCGCTGTTGTTTGTAAAGAAGAAAGATGGGTCACTTAGAATGTGCATTGACTACTGGCAACTCAATAGGGTCCCTATAAAGAATAGATATGCTTTTCCAAGGATTGATTACTTGTTTGACCAATTGCAAGGGTCTAGATTTTTCTCTAAGATTGATCTTCGATTCGACTACCATCAAGTAAGGGTGAGGGAGTGTGATATTTCAAAGAAGGCCTTCCTGACTAGGTATGGACATTATGAATTTGTGATAATGTCCTTTGGATTGACTAATGCACCGGCCATCTTCATGGACCTAATGAATAGGGTCTTCAAGCCCTACCTTGATTCCTTTGTTGTGGTCTTCATAGATGATATTTTTATCTATTCACATAGTATGGAGGAGCATATGGGCCATTTGAGGGTGATGTTGTGAAGATTAAGGGAGGAGAGCTTTTATGATAAATATGACAAGTGTGAATTTTGGTTGAATCAGGTTGCATTCTTGGGTCATGTGGTGTCCGAGGATGATATAAAAATGGATCCTAAGAAAATTGATGTGAGTAGGAATTGGCCTAGACCATTGACCCGTCAGACATCAGGAGTTTCTTGGGCCTTGCGGGTTACTATAGAAGGTTTGTGAATAGGTTCTCCTCCATTGCTTCTCCTATGACAAAATTGACTCAAAAGAAGATTAAGTTTGTGCGGACCGATGAATGTGAGAAAATTTTCTAAACATTAAAGGATAGAGTTCGCTCTTGTATTGTCACTACCGGATGGGTTTGAGGGTTTTTTTGTGTATTTGATGCATCTAGAGTTGGTTTGAGTTTTGTACTAATGAAAAATGGTAAGGTCATATCCTATGCTTCTAGGCAACTCAAAGTGTATGAAAAAACTACCCTACCCATGATCTTGGATTCGCCGCCATGGTATTTGCATTAAAGATTTGGCGTCATTATTTATATAGGGTGCATGTTGATGTCTTCACTGATCATAAGAGCCTTCACTATTTCTTCACTAAAAAAGATCTTAACTTGAGACAAAGAAGGTGTCTAGAACTCCTTAAAGACTATAACATGAGTATGTATTATCATCCAGGTAAGGCAAATGTTTTGGTAAATGCTTTGAGTCAGGTGTCCGTGGGTAGCCTAGCTCATATGGATTTTGGTAAAAGGGAGATGGCCTGAGAGGTGCATAAGTTGGCTAGATTGGGGGTGAGGTTAGAAGATATGGGTAATGTCGTTGTTGTTGTTGATAGTTCTAAATCTTCTTTGATTAATGAGATGATAGAAAAACAAGATCTAGACTCCTCCTTGCTTGAGTTGAAGGCCTTGGTGCAAGAAGACAAGATAGAGGTTTTCTCCTAAGGGCGAGATGGGGCCCTTAGATACCAAGGTAGGTTGTGTGTTCCATGTGTTGATGGTTTGAGGGAGAGAATTCTTGATGAAGCCCATAATTCCTCTTATTCTATCCACCCTGGTTCCACCAAATTGTATAGAGACTTGAGGGATGTGTATTTGTGGAGAGGCATGAAGAGAGATATTTCCAAATTTGTTTTCGGTTACTATAGTTGCCAACAAGTCAAAGTCGAAGATCAAAGGCCAGGTGGCCTAACTCAAGACATAAAGATTCCTACTTGGAAGTGGGAGGTTGTTAATATGGATTTCGTGGTTGGGTTGCAAGACTAGAAAACGTTTTGATTCCATATAGTTTGTGGTTGGTAGGATGATGAAATTGGCTCACTTTCTACTGATCAAGACCTCATATGGGGATGAAGAGTATGCAAGTTTGTATACCATGTGTTCGTGAGGTTGCATGGGGTTCCTTTATCCATTATATCTGATCGTGGGGCACAATTTACTTCACACTTTTGGAGATCTTCTCAAAGGGGTCTTGGAACCAAAGTTCACCTTAGTACGACCTTCCACCCTCAAACGGATGGCCAAGCCAAGAGGACATTTCAAACGCTAGAGGATATGCTTAGGGCTTGTGTGTTGTAGCTTAAAGGTAGTTGGGATGATCATCTTCCATTGATTGAGTTTGCCTACAACAATAGCTATCACTCTAGCATCAGTATGGCTCCTTTTGAAGCTCTTTATAGGAGAAGTTGTATATCACCGGTGGGTTGGTTTAAGGTTGGAAATGTGGCCTTATTGGGGATAGATCTATTTATGGATGCTTTTGAGAAGGTAAAGATTATTAGGGAAAGGTTGAGGACAACCCAAAGTCATCAAAAATCCTATGCCAATGTAAGAAGAAGAGACCTAGCATTCGAAGTAGGTGATTGGGTTTATTTGAAGGTTTCTCCAATGAAATGTGTGGTTCATTTTGGTACAAAAGGAAAAGTGAGTCCTAGGTATGTTGTTCCTTCGAGGCGATAAAGAGAGCTGGCAAGATATCTTATGAGTTGAAGTTGCCTAGCGAAATGAATTTGGTCCATCCGGTATTCCATGTTTCTATGTTGAGAAAGTGGGTTGGTGATCCTAATGCAACTGTGCCTCTTGATGTTGTGGGTGTTGTTGAGGATAACTTTACTTATGAGGAGGTTCTGATTTAGATCTTGGATATGCATGTAAAGAGATTGAGGAACAAAGAGGTAGCATCCGTTAAGGTCCTTTGGAGGAACCAACAACTCAAAAATGCTAATTGGGAGGCCGAAGTGGACATGCAAAAGCAGTATCCTTATATCTTCCACTGCACTCAAGCCTAAGGTACTAATTCTAAGTCCCCTATATGCTATCAAGTCTTATATTTTAGCCCCTATGTCATTCATGTGCATTCATGTTTAAGTTGGCAATTTATGATGATTTCACACTTATAATGGAATTTTGAAAAAGATGTTTTAAACGTAATGTTGCATTCATGTTGAGGCTGATTTGTTCATGATTATTCTTGTATTGTACGTCTCTTCTACATTCGGGGATGAATGGTCCCAAGGAGGATATACTGAAACGAGCCCAAAAATTTCCTGAAAATGTGCCTCGAAAGTGCCCGAAATCTTATTTTCCATATATCTAAAAATCTGTTCGGATTTTTGAAAATCCGACTGCATATTCTTGTTCAGGGGTCCAAATTAGGGTGACAAGGGTCTAATCTTTAATTTAAAGCAAAAGAATCGAATTATGAAATTTGCACTTGGTGCAATTTCCAGAAGCGGTCCGCAACCTCTCTGCGACGCGAAGAGGTGTTTTTCCTGCACTATTTTTTAGTAGTGCGCTCAGATTTTTCTAAGTGTTGGACCTAACTTTTTCCAAACATATTTTCACCTATACTTAGCCTTATTTCACCCTCATATCACCCAAAAACATTCTCCAATATTTCCCCAAACACTTAGACTCATTTCTAACCCTAAATTCAAGTCCCAAACTCAAGGCCAATATCAAGGATTTCTTCAAAGATCTCACCCAAGCTTCAAATCTCCATTAAAGTATTCTTCAAGAACTTTACAAAAGTTAAGGTATATGGTTTTGAACCATTGGACCTTCCACCCTTGGTGCCTAAACCCTCTTTTAATTAATATTGCATGATTTAAAGTTGATTTTACATGTGGGTCTTGTATATTGAGAAATTTAGTGTACAATGATTTTAGTTCATGAAAGTATGGTTGTTTTAGTATGTTTTGAGCTTCAAATCTTGGATCTAATGTTAGATTTGATGAAGAGTATTGACGTGAATGTCTTGGGGATGTTGCAGGGTGTTGATTAAAGGTTTTACCACTGATTTTCCTGTATGATTTCATCTCTAAATTGCATGCTCTTTTACACCCATTACAAACCTGCCAAGGGTTTGATAAATTGTTTGGTTATGGTTTCTTGAGGAATTGAAGGTTCAAAATATGAGATATGATATGTAAGATGTTTTAATGATGAAATGAGCTTATGAACATGATATATTTTATATAATGTGTTGTATTAGACCATGTCCGGTCTGGGGGGCATAAGTGCCCGGACGACCATGCGAGGGGTGAGTACCTTGCCACCAGGGTGTCTGGGTGTGAATGGCATCAACCATGTGAGGGGTTTAGTACCTTGCCACCAGGGTGTCCAGGTGTGAACGACATCAACTATGTTAGAGGTGTAGTACCTAATCACCAAGGTGTCCGAGTGTGAACGACATCAATCATGTGAGGGGTGTAGTACCTTGCCACCAAGGTGTTTAGGTGTGAATGACATCTTCCATCCAAAGTTGGGATTCTAGCTTGATCTCTTCTACACATATGATATCTTATATAAGCATGATTCATACTAGCATGTTTTACTTATGCATTGATCATACATGCTATATTGCTATACTATGCCTATTGTCTAATGTATGCATTTCGATTATGAAGCTTGTTTATTAGTGCATTGCATCCCATATACCTAGTACATTCAAACATACTAACGCATACTCTTGCCTACATGATATTACCATATCAGAACCGATGCCCGAGTTGATCATCCTCTTCCTCCCCCACGTGGCTATACTGTCCTATTCCAAGTTGTTGGTGAGTCCTCCATTTCAGGGACTTCGGTTTATGTCTTTCCCTATTATCTATGTTTTTAGATACTATCTTATGTTACATTTAACTATGATGGTGATCCCAGTAGCTTGTCTTGGCCCCCGCTCTTTCTATATTTTAGAGGTGTATGTTGGACAAGGTGTGTACTATGTATGAGCTTGACTCTTGAATTTTGACTTCGATGGTTATGCAGGTTTCTCCCTCTGTCCCGTTGTCCTTACTTTTATTTGTATATGTCTTTTGTATGCTTCCGCAACCAAGGATGTGTGACAATATTCTAAGAGGCTTGTTTGGGGTTCCATCGGGTTCCCCATTCACCGTGTCACGTCTAGGCCCTAGGCTTAGGTTGTGAAAATAATGATCTAGTGACCCCTAATATATCAAATTAAAGATTTTGAATTAGCTTTCCAATGCTTCCAATTTCACTTTACAGAGTTTGGAGTAAAACGTTATGACTATTTTACTAATTTGAACTGTTAAATTAAGTAATCCGCCGAATTTGACCACTGAGATATTATGAGAAATCATTAAGATTGTAAAAAGGGCGACTAGGGTCACCATTTGCATATCACCAAATAGTTCGGTGATAGGGCCCGTAGACCAATGATTTGGCCGCTGAAACTCATCAAAGTCATTGTTTCAAAAGTTTAATGATTATTTGACTTTCCCAAAAATGTTACCTGTGACATTTTATCCCTAAATAACTTCCCTGAGCCTACTATATAGACTAATAACGTCTTATTAACACATAAATCCTTGAAACATTGAAATTTTGCATTCAAATTTCTCCTTGAAACATTGAAATTTTGCATTCAAATTTCTCCCAAAGAAGACGCTAGGATTCTTTAGCTTCAAGTGCAAACCAAAGGTTTCTTCAAGAGGATTTTCTCTTCCAGGTATGTAAGGCTAACTAAAACTTGGATTATGTTCTTCCATGTGTTCCTTAATCCGGATTGATTGAATTGTGAACGAATTGAATCTTCCATGAATATTTCTTAAAGGTTTTTCTTAGATCCTAGTGTATTTCTATATAATCTTGCATGAATGACAATTTTTATGAATTGAACACTGAAAATAGATTATTTTATTTTTTTACACAAACCCTAGATTGAATTATTGTATTTTCTTATATATTGCACTAGAATGGATTTACATGAGTATGATTTGATCCTGAAGAGTATAAAAATTATAAATGTTTTAATTTTATTTTGAATCCGAATATTATGAGTTTGAATAATAGATGATAGAAAGTCTTGATGAGTCATGAACTAATTCTAAAATGAATGTTCCTAACAAAAAAGTTTATGATTGATGTGATGAATTGAGTTTGACAAATGTCCAATAAGACTAATTGAATGAGTTAACTGATGGAATTGATGTTTTATGACCATATTGAGTTTTGGGAGGAGTATTAAGTACTGAATTGAGTAAGAGTAAATCCAACTTGAACTCAATAACTACATAGCTAGCAAAGGAGATAATTGAACCATAAAATCGGATATTTCCCTACTGTCCCAAAAAGAGGACTTGATGTTATTGATTGTGGATCCACTAATAGGATGTCATTTACCTTGGCAAGCTATTGGATGGATATGGCAATGACATCACTTTTGTCATACCCCGGGAAGGTACCCTTGAATTGGCTGGCACTCAAAGACTATTGCTAGCCCCTGGAGTACCACTTGGCCTTATTGTCACATCAAACTCAACAACAGAAGAATAACTCAATGAATAAACATCAAATATGAGCATATATACATATAGAAATAACTCTACTGTATCATCGTATCAATGAAAATAGCTTAGGCACAGACACTCATCCAAAACCTCTACTCAAATATCTATGAAGCCTCTACTCATCAGTCTAAAAATGTACCATGATAGGCCATGGGCAACTCATTCAAAGAAAGGAAAGTACTCAAAAATAATGAAAGATAAAAAGGCTCCCCTGGGATACTAAGAGGGCTCACCAAGCTCGAGGAATGTACTGATCCAGACCTCAACATACGCGTGCTGAAGCCCTCTATCTGCTGTATCTACATCATAAAACGATGCAGGGCCAAAATGGATGTCTGTAAATGGAATATACTGGTATGTAAAACAGATCAGGGAGAAATAAATCTCGACACAGTCATCTCGGCTCAATGCTCATGCTCAAATCATTTTATGCAAGTTTAGAGTAAATCATGCTTTTCAAATAATTTCAATATAATAGGCTCATTTTGAAATCTCATGCTCAATCAATGTTGCTTGGGAGTTTCTCTTAATCGACATCCTCATCCCACTACCTTAAGCTAGGTGATGCACAATGAATCAGCATCATTTCCACGCCTGCCCTTAACTTGCCACAAAAAAGGCGATCAACTCTCTTTTGGATCCATAATAAGTGTCCACTTATGGGACAACAACCATCAGATTAGCTGTAATGACTATCCTACGCTGGCAACATAGTTCTGTGGGTTAAAGTAGAAGCATACTCACTCCCCCTCAGTGCTCGATACTTCTCCCAAGACTAAAACATGCTCAACTCCTCATTATATCATCATTATCTCATCATCAACTCATAACTCAACTCAATAATTCAATCATTCAACACAAATGATTAAATAGGCTTAGACTCAAATTGTCATTTAGATTCATTCAATTAACTCGTCCTGCAATACAATCAAGACATCATACATCATAATGTATGTGACTCAATGCAACATACTTCTTATGCTCATGTATACTCAAGTTACTCAACTCAATGTGTATCAATCCACTCAGTTCAATATGCGCAATTTACCAACTCAATCTGCTCAATTTATGCATAAAACTCCATGGAAACACGTAAATTAGGGTTCATACTATCAAGAATGAAAGTACATGTATACATCTCACATTCATGCTAAGAAAAATATAGAAATTATCTCATGTAATGTAATGAAAAATAAGACCTTATGATGAATACAAAGATATAGTATTAAAAGAGAAGAAATTTCTCAAAAATCACAACTCTCCTCAAATCTTGACTCAAGATAATGAAAAAGGGCCTATGAAGAAAGGAATCGACACTTTGGTAAGCCTTACATTCCTGGTAGTATGGAATCTTGAAGTATCTTGGAAGAAATTGGAATATTTTTCAAGTTCTCCTTCAAACCCCCAGCCCTTCTTCTTTTGAATTTTTGCTTCTATGCCTTAGAGAGAATATTTCAACATATAAGAGGCTATTTGAGATGTTTTAAGGCTGATGCAAGTGTAAAAACGTCGTCCTTAGGCTTAGAAAGGGTGGAGAAAGGACCAAAATAACCTTTCTTAAAAACTGTCAAAAGTCCGTTATGACCCGTACAAAGTACCATGACCCGTAGAACCCCTCTCATAACCCTTTGTCTCAATTTTAGAGATTTTAGAAATTGCTACGAGCTCGAACTATGATCCGTACCCCGACTTACGACCCATAAGGGAGGTCTTGTAGTGCCACTCTGCACTAGAAGTCCCTAATAAAATTGCCATAACTTGACTTCGAAGTCTAATTGAGGTTAAACCAAGTGCGTTGGAAAGATAACTCAAAGGGCTTTCATTTGTATATTATCGGACCTCCAGTTCTTCGCGTGATAGGAGTTATGGTCATTTGAAGTTGGCCCTTGCACAATCTAACACTCAAAACTCAATTTATAGGAAAGTCTTGAACTCATCTAAGTACTAGAGGTCTCTTATGACTCTAATACACTTCCCATATTTAGGGATATGGCTTGAAACGTAGGTACATTTGAGGGTAGAGTTATGGAGCATCACAATATCTCCCCCTTGGGATCATTCGTCCTCGAATGATGAGAAACTAAAGATTTAAGGCAAGGAACAAATTTACCTTAGGACTTTAACAATCAACAAGCTCTCCACTCACTCATGCAATCAACAAAGCAGGAAATTTAGGAAGTACATAATTAAACAATCAATGCATCACATCAATCCTTACTCGAACTCTAGAACTCTATCGTACAGAGAAAAAAAAGAAGAATAAAGGAATAGGAAGTTCAAGACTTTTGAGGAAAATACTTATCATCTCTCATCATTGATAGGCTGGAATAAGTGAGGGTATCTGGCCTTCATATCCTACTCCGCCTCCTATTTAGCTTCTTCTACAAATTGATTCCTCCACCATACTTTGACAGATGCAATATCTTTGTTTCTCAATTTTTGAACCTGATGATAAAGGATTTGGATAGGGATCTCTTCATAACTCAGACTATCTCTCACTCCAATACTCTCTATAGGCACTACCAACTGTGGCTCTCCCAAACACTTCTTAAGCATAGAAATGTGGAAGACCAGGTGGATGGCCTCTAACTGTGGGGGTAGTTCTAACTCATAAGCCACATTTCCCACTCTCTTTATGATCTAATAAGGGCCAATGTACCTTGGACTCAACTTCCCTTTCTTTTTGAACCTCATCACACTCTTCATGGGCGATATTTTCAAATACACCCAATCATTGACCCCAAACCCCAATTCTCTTCTTCTGATGTCTGTGTAGGATTTATGTCGACTCTATGCAGTACTCAACCTTTCTCGAATGATTTTCACCTTTTCCATAGCTTGGTGAACCAAGTTTGGTCCAATCAACTCTACTTCACCTACTTCAAACCATCCAATCGGTGACCTACACCTCCTCCGATAGAGTGCCTCATATGGGGCCATCTAACTGCTCGAGTGGAAGTTATTGTTATTGGCAAACTCTATCAAAGGCAAGTGGTCATCCCAATTACCTATAAATTTAATAACATAATCTCTTAACATATCTTCCAATGTCTAAATAGTACGTTCTGCTTGACCATCAGTCTGAGGGGGGAAGTTGAGCTAAGGAGCACCTTCATACCCAAACCCTTGTGAAATGACTTCCAAAACTGGGTGGTGAATTGAGATCCTCTATCTGAGATGATTGGAAAAAGGACTCCATGCAACCTAACAATCTCCCTCATATATAATCGAGCATAGTCCTCTGCATTATTGGTCGTCATGACCGCTAAAAAGTGAGCTGACTTAGTCATCTGATCAACTATCATCCATATAGAGTCATTCTATCTACGAGACCTTAGTAAACCTGTAACAAGTCCATATTGATCATCTCCCATTTCTGTTCTAGAATCTTGAAGTTCTGAGCTACTCCACATGGAATTTAGCGTTCAACTTTAACTTGTTGACAGTTTGGACACTTAGAAACAAAATCAACAATCTCTCACTTCATTCCGCTCTACCATAGACTTCCCTCAAGTCATGATACATCTTGGTAGACCCTGGGTGGATGGAATATCTTGAACTGTGGTCCTCTGCCATGATTCTCTCTCGAACCCTATCAACATTTGGAACATACAATCTGCCTTGATACCTCAACACTCCATCTTCACCTTTGGCAAAAGACACCACCTTCTGCTTATGCTCATCGTCCTTCAATTGTAATAGAACTAGGTCCTGATCTTGGTTCTCTTTCACCTCTACTACTAGGGATGATGTAAACCCATTGTGCATATGATCTCCTCTTTCTCTTGACCCGTATAGTTGGACTCCCAATTCTCCTTGGCTAATTCTCTCTTCTCCTCCTCCACATAGTTAGTACTTCTTATGGATAATCTGCTAAGAGAATCAGAAATCATGTTAGCTTTACCTGGATGGTAGAGGATGCTCATGTCAGTACCTCTCTGATTACCTCTCGCTAGTGGTGGTGTTGTAGAAATCTGGGCCTTATTGCCCCACATGGACAATCCCTTTGAAAGTGACCTGGGAGGCCACATTCATAGCAAGCATTTCCTACATCTCTACACTCTCCCAAATGCATCCTGCCACATTTCCCACAAGGTGGCTTCCCTTTAGAGCTAAGAGTCGCACTTGCTTGAGACTGTACACCCTGTACCCTAAAGCTTAGCTGATCTTGGGAGCTTTGATGGCTAGGAGTTGGTACACTAGCTGAAGATGGTGTATAGCTAGAAGACCTCTTGTGGAAATAGGACTATCTCCCTTATTCTGCTTATTCTGACTAGACTCAGGTCCTACTAATCTGGCCTTCTTACTCAGATGCTCCTCTCTTTCTTCTTATCTTTCTCAGTTTGTTGGGCATAGATCATCATCCTGGAAATGTCCATACTCGGGATCAACAATACCGCCTTACACTCCCTCTTCACACGTTTACCTAACCTAGATACAAATTTTCTCAACTTCGCCCTCATATCTGAAACCATCTCCGGTGCATACCTGGATAGCTGGATAAACTTCAGGCTATACTCTTTGATAGTCATCCCTTCCTACTTCAATTTTACAAACTCTTCAACCTTTGCCTATCTCAACTCCTGAGGAAAGAAGTGATTAATAAAGGCACTCTCAAACTCATCCTAAGTAGTAGGCTCATCATCCTCACCTCGACTTTCCTCCCACTGGTTGTAACAAATATTATCCATATCCTTGAGTTGATAAGCAGCAAGCTCAACTCCTTTAGTCTCAGTGGCATGCATAGTTTTCCGCACCTTCCACATCTTATCAATGAAATTCTGCGGATCCTTCTCAACCTTAGACCTAGTATAGACCAGTGGGTTCATCCTTAGAAAATCCCTCAATCTAGAAGTACCTGTGGGCTCATGAGAACTAGAGCTAGGGATTGGTGTACCCTAATTCCCACTTTGAGCAGCTACTAACTAGGTAAGAGTAGCTATGGCTCCTTGAAATTTGGCCTCTAGAGTAGGAGCAGGTGGAGCAATAGGTGTCATAGGAACGCCAGTGGTCCTGGGCGGTCGGCCTCGGCCCTTTGTTTCCATTTGAGCAGGCACCTCTGATTAGGGTTCTCGGCAATGCTAGTTGAGGCATTTCTCTGGGCTACCGCACGTCTTGGAGGTTTAATCTGCAATCGCATAATGCACAAGTCAGAAAAGAAGTTTATAGAGTTTTCAACTCTATTGCACGAATTCAGATCACAAGAAAGAGTAACAGTTCCTAATGTCCTGCAGCTTCCAGTTTATGAACTATAGTGCACAACACTACACATGACTTCATAGACTCCATAGGATTCTTGATCTCTATGCTCAATACCAAGTTTGTTACGCCCCGAGAGGGTACCCTTGCATCCAACAAATCGCGCTAATTATAGTCTTGTTCATGGTTGTATTATGCACCACAACTATGAGCAAGAGGCTATGA
>JAABOM020058174.1:0-14256 GCA_011800125.2 Solanum clarkiae | reverse complement strand
TTGAATTTTTTGTAAAATATCTTTTTAATTTTTTATGGGGCTAGGAGTGGGGGTGGGGGGAGCCTGGGGGGATGAGGGTTCGGGTGGAGTAAAAAATTTAAATTTTTCGTAAAATAAATTTATTTTAGTCAATCACAAATATTTTTTTACTTTTTTTAACGATAACTAGGTGGAATAATATTACATGACGTGATATTTTCTTTTAAAAAAAAAATATAAATAGGTGGAATAAGTTTATGACGTGACGGATTGAACATAAAATTCATGGAGAGTGCATCTCATGCACATGAGTTGTTGCATAACTGTATTTACTTGATAAAAAAGAACAAGTTAAAATGCCTATTTATACACTTTGAAAATTTGAGTTCCATGATAATTATGTTTAAAATTATATGATAGTGTAAAAAATTTTGTACATACATGTAATTTAAACTCTTTTTAAAAAATCCAAGCATGCTAATGCACTTATTTTACAAACAAATTTCTAGTGTCATCTTTCCGGTTGCTGTGAAGAGAAAGTATCACTGTAACAAATAAAGAATTTTGCCTTAATATATTATATTTAGTAACAATAGATTAATTATAATCAACATTCATTAAAGACTTTAATAATTTTGAATGTAACGATATCAACTCATTTTTACGTCACTAGATAGTACCACTAAAAAGAAAAATTTATCGCCACTATATATCCCTTTTATTGCCGTGTATATCGTAATTCTTGAACTTAAAATCCCAGCTTTCAGTATGAGAAAATTGTTCCTCTGGGTAACAGAGGTGGCAAATTAAATTAATTAAAAATTTAGTCCTTATATTTTGCACATTAAAAGAAGGCCTATTTACTTCTGAAGTCCTTAATTCATAAATTTAGCCATTCGAAGTGTCTTTTACTCGAATGGTCAACTCGTTTGATGTTTAGAAGCAAAGTATATTGTTACTTCCAATGTAAGTATGTAAGGTGGCACCTTTTTTATTTTACTTCATTAAAAAAAGTTCATCTTATTATAATTAAAAAAAATTAACTTTCAATTTTAATTTTACTAAAATAATTTACAATCACACAAATATTTAAAAATTATTTTAATTTACAAATTCAAAAATATTCTTATTTTTATTTTATAATATTATGTCAAATAAAAAAATAAACATATAAAATAAAGAAAAACTTTATATTATCACAATTTCATTTAACGATTGTAAATATAATACAATATAGTGTTTTTCTCTACGCCATATTAAATATTGCAATAACGACGATTTGTAATGCCACTAATATGTTTTAATTTTTTAAATTATTTTTCTCATTCTATTTCCTTAATTGAAAATTTGACTCCCTTTTCCTTAATTAAGAAATAAATTACAGTTTTTCTCTTTTCAAAACAAACTCTATCAAATGTTTATAAATGACTGAGCCATTGAAGCTTTTAAGTATAAACAGATGTCTGACCCATCCACATGTAAATATCTGTAAGTATATGTGATTTTTTCTTCTCTCTGCTTTCTCTTTTCAAATAAACAAACTTTTTTCAAACTGTTTTACAGCTTTTCTCTTTTCAAACATTGTATAACTTTTACAGCTTTTTTCTTGTCAAACTCTTTTACAGCTTTTCTCATATCAAAAGATTCCCCAAATTTCTCCCATAAATTGCTCCCGAATCTCCCATAATTAGAACCCAAGTTCTCCAAATCTCCCAATATTCTCCCAAAGTTTTCCCAAACTGTTCTTAGCTCCCGGTAATTAGCTCTCAGTTTCCTCTTCCTAGTTGATTGCTCTCTTAATTAGCTCCTAATAGTCTATTTTTCTCAATATCATTTCGTGCATGTTTGGAATTATAGATATTTGTTAGGGTTCAAGCTTTTGGAACTGTAGATATTTCGTGCATGTTCCTTTTGTTAGCTCCTAATAGTCTATTTTTCTCAGTTATCATATGTTTTTTGGTCCAGGCCTCGGAAATTGCTGATCGAAAGTTGCGGGTAACAATCATTTGATAGGTATCTCTTATCAATGTAACTTTCCTTTCTATTGAGTGTTTGAGCTTTTGATATTTTGATTGAAGTTTCATGTATTTGATAGACACACAATCCTCTCAATAGTTTTTTTTTTTTTTTTTTTTTGCTGTCTCTGTATTTGATAGACACGAAATCCTCTCTGTATTTGCTGTCTCATTAGACACACAATATCTTTTTCTTTGAAACTTGGTCGGAGTTTCCTCAATTTTGCACCATCAAACTTTCCTAGACCTTCATCCTTATCAACAATGGTGTATGGCTTTCCTCTTCCTAGACCTTCATCCTTATCAACCTTTGTTGTTGGTAGTACAAATCACTGTATTGAGTATTCCTGCACCCAAGTCCTGATGGTAGTACAGAGCAGAGTGTATGATCGGTTCCTTTTGTTTGGATTATGCCTGAAAATTTATACAATTATTTGATTTTTTCCAAACATACAATTATGCACATACATTGAAGAATAAAGATGTGAATTGCAGGCAAGGTATAGAAAATCAAACAACTAAGTGATGCTAATGTTACGTAATCTCTTTACCTTTTGTTGAAAGGCCAGTGTCCACTGATTTGTGAAGGACTTGAGTGATCGATAGAAAGAAGCAGGGAGAAAGGGGTTAAATGTTGCGTATCTATGGTATTAAGAAGAGAAAAATCACTAATGCAAAATGTACATTGGTCATGCTAACTCTGTTAAGACGAAATGAGTTCAGTTGCAACAAACAAAAATACACAAATGACTAAAGCAAAATGGTTCATGCCATACGCTGCTATAACGCCTTATCAGGTAATTTTGCACAAGACAAATGAAAATACTTTTTTTTCCCAAACCACCTGCTGATGAGGTAGAAGTGAAAGCTACCAACAGCTCCAATGAGTTCACAAAATCCATTTGGAAGTATCTATTCTAAATTTCATGTTGCCTCTAACAGATGAATGTTTCTATAAAACTAATTTCTGTCTTTTGCACAGGAGAAAAGTGAAGAAATTCGAAGTCAAAGGCCACAAAGTACTGCCGAAGTTTCACCTAATGATGCACTTGGTATAGTACTCGGTCCCGAACATCCGGGATGTGTCCGAGGGTTAGGCTTGGGTGTTGTTCCAACTATGGCATTCAAACAGACATCTAGGAGATTTAATCATATTAATGTGAGTTTATCTGGCACTACTGCTCCAGCGCCAGAGTTGCAGCAAGAGGTGAAGTGTATGAAATCACAATTAAATGCGCTACTTACCTTATATCAAAGGAACATAGGAAATATCCCTGAAGAGTTTGCTCACTTATTTCCAACTCCTCCACAGGTTTGTCCATTAAAAATATGAATACCGCTAATTTCCTCTTGGCTAAACACTTTAGCGTCGCATCTTAGTTCTTGTGAAGTAGCATTTCTTTTCACCATGTTCATCCTTTTTGGTTGCTTGTAAGTTGTAACAGTAGTTCCAGTACCGATGGTTGCAGCAGGATTTTTTCTGAATTTGTTGACAAAGCTAGCCTCTTTCTTCCACTGTAGAATGCTACAACTTATTCTATAATCTTTTTTCATATTTGTGGGTAGTAGCTTATATTAAGTTCTGAAGTTTCTTCTTTTGTAGAAGTGTTGGGATAAACTTCTACTACTAATAAAAGAATGGGGCTATTTAAGGTTGAGCGTCTTGAGTGAAATTATAATTTGATGAGTGAAAGGTACTTTATTTATAGTTTGATGACAGAAAGATACTCTATTTATAGTTTGATGACAGAAAGGTAGAGTAAAATTATACCTATGATTTTTGAAGGTAGAACTTGAAATTATTTTATGGAGTATAATCAGTTTGCTTGATGATAGTCTTTTGTCAATTAATATATATATTTTTTCATGTATCTGATATAGGAAGTGGTGCTCATCAGTCACCAATTGGACCAAGCATCGATTAAAGATCTTCATATGGAATAAAAACTTCGATTAGAAATCATTTTAGAAGTTTTTGTTTTGACATTCCTAGCTGAGTGACACTTTGAAATTAATATTTTGATGATGTAACATTGGAATATCGAAGAACAGTTCAAAACCTTAGTATTTTGATGACCTAGTTTTGAAGCACTTTGTTTTATATGATGAATATTTTGCTTACTTTATTCTTAATGCTATTTGAAAATTACTAACTATGTACAGGAGTTTAAATGTATTGATTGAAATAAATAAGATGCAAATATGGATTCAAAATTAATATAATATTCTTACGGCATTTTTAAACCGTCGTTATGTATTGTTAAATAGTATTTACAGTATGGCGGTTGCACTGCCACTCTATCATAACAATAAATGTCGTATTATCAGATAAATATTACGGCGATTTTTATGTATATATTACGAAATTGTGAGAGACGGGATTACGACAACGTCGTTATAGTGCACCGTGACATATTACGTTTCAAAAACCGTCGCAATAACCCCTAATTTTTTTAGTTAGTATTCTTCTTTTTAAAACAAATATTTATCTCCGAGCTCCAATAATGGTCGAACAAACAAACAAATTACGTAAGTATCACGATTCACGAGTGCAAATTTGAACTACTTTCAGTTTTGTGTTTCACGGAAGTACAACTCTTTTTTTATGATTTTTTCTTTTGGTCCATCAAATTAGTTACAAGCGCTAGTACAAAATATATACACTTACTGATTATGCTTGCCATATATTATTTGTTAGTGTGGCCGAAAGGGTAATTACCTCCGGTGGCAAATTTATAACTTAAGAATGAAGCACATGAACTCATGATCTCTACCTAATATTAGGTATTTTATGTGGTATATATTTTCTAAAATTATATAATATTATCTATTGATACTCATGCTATAATAAATTTAAATGGTGCACATAGTTGAAGATTAAATTATTTATCTAAAAAGTTAAGAATCAATTTCCACTTAATGCTTCTTTTTAGTGATACACTCATATTTTAAAAATTTTAAATTTGCCTTGATAAAAAAAAATAGTGATAGCATCCATTTTCAGAAAATGTGTAAACGTGAAGTGAAAGCATAAAGAGTTGTGGTGATCTGGAGAAATAAATTAGTTAAAGTGTTTAGCATGTGAAGTCCCATTATTGTAAGGGGCAGCAAAAGCAGATCACTCGTTTTCTTTTAAATTGTCCCCCAAGATTTAACTGAATACATCCCTTGACAGGTAGTCAGTCCTCAATGATTAATTCCTCATATTATTTTAATTATAATAGAATTTAAATGATAATAATTTGATACTACTATAATAAATAATCTTATATATATTACTGTTACTACTACTTACGTGTTAGGTTAATCGATAATGTAGGGAAAATATGCAACATACGTAACCTTTTTGACTAAGATCGAATTTTCAATTACGCATTTATTTTATTTCATAACCTTCCTAGGGGTACTTATTGATATAATCTAATACTTTGTTTAGATGATTGTTATGTATTATTTCATAATATATTGTATCGTATTATGTTGTATCATACTGTATTATTCCATTAACTACAATGTTTGGATAGATTGTATTTTTCTTCGTCATTACATAATGTCATACATCTATAATTTGAATGATAAACCTACAAGAAGTTGAAAGGCATGTGGTGGACTCCATGAAAAGATAGGGATAATGATAAAGTAGAATTATTAAATAAATAAAATAAAGTAAAAAATGAGAATATTAAAATAACGATCCAACTACACCAAATTAGTTGTTATATAAAATGAGTCATTTCATTGTTACCTAACAATGAAACTAAATGATACAATACAATATGATTTAAGTAACAATCAAAACAAGCATTGTACTTAAACTAACAATACAATATAATACAATACAACGGGTAACAACCATCCAAACAAGGAGTAAATGTCAAATAAATAAGTTGTAGCTATGTCCATCTTTACTTGCACTCCTCCAAGCATTATACTTGCCATCTTTGCTTTCACTCCTCCATTTCTTGAGTTGTGGTATTACATTTTACGAAGGAAAGGGAAGGGTGACAAAGTTGGAAAAGAGAAAACAAAGGAATATGTGGCAATAATTTATTATGTATTATGTTGTTACCTTTTTCATCGTGTCAACTTTGTATTTGTTTAGCATCTCTGAGATTGTAGTATTTTTGGAACCAAAAGAGAAAAAGAGATCTTATACTATCAATTTTGTTTTCAGTTTAATGAGTAATTGTCTTTTAAAAAGAAAAGTGGTATCCTATAGAAATAGTATTTGGAAGGAATTAAGGGATATGTACTTTGCGTTGAATAAGCAGTTTGCACCCACCTTGTGCTGTTAGCTAAGGTGTCAAATTGATTGATTTCGATTGAATTTAAGCAGGTAAGGATAAATTCAGTTAATAAATAAACGCTATTGACTCATTTAAAAGTTATTTTGCGTTAAAATGTAGCATAGCTCACTTTTTGTTAAGTTTTAATTTTTCTTTTTATCTAAATTTTGTAGTAACTAATAAAACTTTTTTTCTTTATCAGAATTATATATACCAAATAAAAGAAAATTCTTTTTGTTAAATATTTTTACAAGATTTTTTATGGGTCAATTTTGGTTGAGTTGGATTGAAATGGAGAGAAGTTATTGTTCTATTTTAATTTACATAACATACATTTTTTCAATCGATTCTAATAAAAGTGACAATTTTAATTAATTTCAATTTTTTATGACATTAGTACTATCGTCTCATTTTATGTTGTCGATTTTTTATGACTCTAGTACTCCCTTCTTGACTTATGATGGTGTTTGAGAAAAAAAAGAAAATTTTTAAAATGTATGATTTAAAATTATTTTTAAATATTTACGTGATTGATGATTGGGGAAAGAAGAAATTTAAAGTTAAATTATTTTGAATTAGAATAATTATTTTCCTGGGTTAATTTTTGCCACTAGACTTCTTAGCCGCATGCAGTTGCAATCACAACTTGCCAACTAAAAGTGGAGTCGATTTATTTCACCCGAATAATCCGCGTGACAGGGAGGGCCATTAAAGCGCGTGATCCTCCACTATAAATTCTACATATCTCCACAATTCACTAGCAACTAAAAATAAGTCTCCCGGAACATGGCTAAAGTTCCGGCGAGGATGAAGGAAGTCGAAAAAGTATTCCGTAAATTCGACACCAACGGCGACGGAAAAATCTCTCTATCGGAGCTCGGCGGAGTTTTGAATGCTCTCGGCACAAAAACGACGCCGGATGAGGCGAAGCGAATGATGCTAGAGGTTGATACCGACGGTGATGGTTTCATCGATTTGCAAGAGTTTGCTGCATTTCACTGTCCCGATGAAGACCCTAACATTAAGGATCTCCGTGACGCTTTCGATTTGTATGATAAGGATAAGAACGGGAAGATTTCGGCAGCTGAGTTACACTCTGTTATGAAAGGCATTGGAGAGAAGTGTTCGCTGAACGATTGCCGGCGTATGATCAGTTCCGTTGATGATGACGGTGACGGAAGTGTTAATTTTGAGGAGTTTAAGAAGATGATGACCAGGGGTTAATTTCTCAGTCTGCTAATTAATTAATGGTAGGTGTTTAATTTAACTGATTCCTGTATGTAGATTAGTAGATAAATTTGTCCGTTTCGTCTGACTGATTTCTATAATATGTGGCTGAAACTGTTAATAGGAATTCGATTTATCATAAAGCGAAGGTTGCCTTGTTTATTTTCTCTTCTTTGTTAGTTTGTTGTAATTGCTTTGCTTTATCATGTGCCTCGCCAACTACAAAGCCACTGAAACAACAATCTACAACTTCTATTTTTCTAATAAACATGTATTGTTAAAATTAGATACAAATATTTTTTTAAAAAAATTAATATGGGGATTGTTCTGATAATTGAAAAATAGAACAATTTTTAGATAATTATAGTTAGGAGTGTTGATGATTTGGATAATAATCCATTCAAATACATACACAATATATTATTTCTTATAAACGGTGGAAGTAGGAATCTCATATTGTCTCTTTTTTTCTCTAAATTAAAGTGGTGAATTTTGGAGTTCTATTAAAAGAATATTTGGTGAACGATACCAGCCGTTCTAAGTACTTCTTTTGAATTAATTGTTACCTTTTTTCCTTTTGAATTTATTGTTTCTTTTTTGTGTATAATTAATAATCAAATCAAAATTGATAAGAATCAAACGGATAAATATATATTATATTGAAAAAATATTTATATATATATATATATCAAATCTCGTGAACTTGACAATAAAATTTATTTTTAATAATTTAATTACATGAGCATTTAAATACACAATTAACAATTTTTAAGTGAATTAACCATAATTACGTGAAATCATTAAAAAAATTGAATAATTAAACTGTACACATAACTTTATTTTATTAGTCAATATATAAATAATATTTTCTTGATAAATTAAAATTTTTAAAAATATATGAAATTTCTTATTTAGAGATAAATAAAAATTGTGGTCCTATTTTTTAAAAAATTATTTAAATTTTTCTCTCTTTGTTTTGTTGTCTTCGTCGCACACCATTGTCCCCCTATTAAAGCACTAAGCACTCTTCGTACCTTTCTTTTTCCTATATTAGTCATTTTCTTCTTCATCTTCATTAACCATCTCATCAACCCTTCATTTATTGTAAACTTTCTTAAACTTTGAGTGATCTATTTTGATTTCTATTAATCATGATTTAAAAAATGCGGGTTTATTAATTTTCTTATAAAATCTGTTAGTCATGTAATTTAATAGAAATGCAAAAAATAGAATCTAAAATTAAAATATGTTCAACTATCTGGGCTTATAGAATTCACTGTGTGTCCTTAAGAAATTTTGTTCTCTCACTGTACTTGAGGTTATGAATTATTTCCTTATAGGATAAAATAGATAAGCTATTACAAAATCTGATTTCCTCACTGTACTCGAGGTTATGGATGATTTTTTTATAGGACTCGAGGTTATGGATGATTTTTTTATAGGATAAAATAGATAAAATATTACAAAAGTAGCGGTAGCTCAAACTTTTGTAATTTTCAGCAAACTCAAAGAACCCGTAGTGAATTCACACCAACTCGAATTTTATTTTGTAAGAAAATGTATGTAGAAGAAGAGAAAATTCAATCTCTAAAAAGTGTAGAAAGGGTCTCTATTTATAGCAAATATTGAGCGTGTTTGTTCTGAACAGGCATGGTATCTGTTGGGAAAATAGATGCCTGTTCTAAAAAAAAATTCCTGCAAAAATTTAAAAGATTATTAAATTCATTAATTCAGCAAAAACTAAGTTAAATTAATAAATAATTCATAAATTAAGTTAAATTAATAAATAATTTATAAATTAATTTAATTAATAAATAATTTATAAATTAATTAATTAATAATTCACTAGAATTAATATCAGAAAAGGAAAATCTTGAGATTAATTAAATAAATTTTTTCCAAAAAGATTTATCAATCAACCACATCATTTGCCGAAGCCGAGCGAGTGACGACGACGACAGTGCGAAGGATTCCCTTCTACTTGACTCTTTAAGAGTTAGAGGAAGAGTTTCCTAATATAAAGAACTTTTCCTCTGTTTTATCGATGAAAGAGAAATGACTTTTCATTTCCCTTTAATTGGCTCCCCCCACATTTCCTTCTTCCAATTTTCATTTCTCAATTCACACTTACTAATTAAACCTAACAATCGCCCGCATAAATGGGGAATAACTATTGTTTAAAAGATATGCATAAAAAACTTGTGTGATCCATAAGTAAGGATTAATTGCATATGAATAAGTAGGTTTCTCTTTAAACTTTCTATAGTGAACATATATTGGATATACTCAGTTAATCGGTAGATGTGATATCTTTGAATCGTCGATCTTTTTCATGTACCTAGATAACATAAGTCACACAAGTAATCATTTAACTAGTTTTGATTTTCATTGTTTTGTTAGTTCGTTTCAGCCATGAACACTTCGTGGTTGATAATGCATAGAGAACTGGCCTTACCGGATTTTCCTTGAAGTGACTTACACTGCACATTTACCTAGGTGATTTCTAAATGTGTTATCCAAGATACAATATATATATATTTTTTGTATTAAACTTAGAAACCATTAAAAAGTCATATTACATTATCTTTTTTACTGAACGTTGTCTCATCATGAGAATGGACCTTATAATAATATTGACAATGTTGAACCGTCATCGATGATTTTGTTTGATCTCCTTGAACATAGATCTTGGGATCTCCAGTCTTCTAGGTAGAATTACCACAACGATAATTTGCCTTTGGCCACAGCCCTATTCTCTATTATGATCTCTCAACTCCCTTTCTGGCTTGGCCTTTTGTAAATGAATCCGATACATTATCCTTTAACTTTACATAGTCAATTATGATAATTTCACTAGAGAGTAGTTGTCTAATGATATTGCCTTCTTCGTATGTGACAAGACTTACTGTTATACATAATGCTCCCAGCTCTTCCTATTGTCGCTTGACTATCATAATGTATGCATATAAGAGTCATTGGTTTAGGCCAAAATGGATATCTTCTAAGAAATTCTAGAGCCATTTCGCTTCTTCACTAGCTTTGTCTAAGTCTATGAACTCAACCTCCATTGTAGATTGAGCTATACACATTTTTTTGGATGATTTTCATAATATTGTTTCTCCACCAATAGTAAAAATATATCCACTTGTGAATTTAATTTCAGTTGACCCAATAATCCAGTTTGCATTACTATATCCTTTAACAACTGCTGGATACTTGTTATAATGCAAAGTAAAGTGTTGAGTGTGTTCTAAATACTCCAAAACTCGTTTCATTGCCATCTAATAGTTTTGGTTGGGATTACTCATGTGCCGACTCAATTTGGATAGAGCACAAGCTATGTCTGCTCGCGTACAATTCATGATATATATCAAACTTCTCAATACTCTGGCATAATCCAATTGAGACTGGCCTTCATCTTTATTCTTATCAAGATCAAGGTTCAGATCAATTAGAGTTTTTGCACTTTTGTAGTTCAAGTACTTGAATTTTTCTAGTACCATTTGAATATAATGAGATTGAGACAATGCTAGACCTTGAGGAATTTTGTGAATCTTAATTCCTAATATCAAGTCAATAATTCCTAGGTCTTTCATATCAAACTTACTAGCAAGCATATGCTTAATAGCCTTTATGTTAGCAATGTCGATACTCATTATTAACATATCATCTACATTTAAGCAAACAATGATAATTTTTTTGGAGTGTTCTTTTCATGCTCATTAATCTTAACATCATTTGGCAACATTGTATGATCAAATTTTGCATGACATTATTTGGGTGCTTTTTTTAGTTCATATAATGACTTAACAAGTATGCACATCTTCTTTTCATTTCCAGAAATTGTGAACCCTTCTAGTTGTTCCATTTTAGATTTTTTCCTCCAAATCTCCATTTAAGAAGGTTGTTTTGATATCCATTTGATGAATTTCTAGATTGTACATTGTGGCTAATGCTATTAACGTTCGAATTAACATGATTCTAGTTACCAGTGTATACGTATCAAAGTGTTTAAGACCTTCACGTTGTCTAAATCCTTTAACAATGATCCTCACTTTATACTTATCAATAGTGCCATCAGTTTTCATTTTTCTTTTAAAAATACATTTAGGCCCTAAGGATTTATTTATAATAGGGAGATCAATCAATTCTCATGTATGATTATTCATTATGGATTCAATCTCATTATTGACTTGCTCTTTCCAATATTGTGCTTCCAAAAAAGTCATGACTTATACTAAAGTCTCTCATTTTTCAGCGAATGGAATATGGAATGAAGGCATACTAAGACAGTATGCTTGTCACGACCCAGACCTGGGGCCTAGAAGTGACACGGAGAATGGAAACTCGAGAGTCCCTAAACAAGTCTCGGAGCATTCATTCACACATCATCGGTTTGGAAGCGCGTATAGAAAATAAACACATAATTCTAAGGGATGGGAAAAGTAGGACTCACGCTATGGGGATGTCATATGGGATAGGGAGAGACATGAGTTCACAGAGTATATAGCACATAAGACTAAGGGGTGAGTAAGTATGACTCACTCTAAGGGGGAATTACAGGACTTAGGATCTTTCGCATCATTACATGAATCCATATTATAACCTCATAATCAAATCGTAATGACATACCAAATCCATAACATAATCCTCCGAGTACAACACTCAGCACATAAATGTAAAGAGGTCTACAAGATGTCCAACAATGCCTCCAATCATAAGATAGGACAGAGGCCAAGACATACCCCGGACTCACCCTCAAAGTAACTAAAATAAGTAAAAACACCATAGGTAGAGAAAATAATGGTTTGTCTTGTAATATAGGACTCACCACAACAAGAAAAACTTGATATCCAAGATAGACGTCGTACGGTGGATGAACGTAATCCTCAGTCTCAACATGTTTAGATCATATAGGCAAAAATATATGTTAGTACGTTTGAATGTACTAAGTATGAAGGCAGTGCAATGCATATGACTTATCAAACCTGCATTCATTGTTAGATGACAAGGGCACATATATAGAAAGGATCATATAGCAAGGGAATAGTATATCAATATGTCATGAGGAACATGCAAAAATATTTCATACATGTATTGAGGATTGGACCATAACCGACACGAGACCAAGTGAGCTATGCCTTGGAACCCCATTGTCTTCCCCACAATGGATAAGAGGTGACTTACTTGCCAAAGGTAGGTCCTTAACATTCTTTTGCCTTGGAGCTTAATCATATACCTATGTTAGACACATAGTTCAAAGAAATGAGTATAAACCCTTGGGGATAGTCCATGTCGACTCCAATCCATCGGTGCTAGGTCATCATTCCACTAGAATGCATATATATACATGCTTGTAGAAGAGGTATAAGACTTTCAAATTATTTACATGCATTTTTAGGACTAAAGGTCAAATTACATTCTTTATAATCATGCATATTAGGCAAAAGGCCAAAACATTCTTCATGCAATACTTTTCATGCATAGGATCAACTCCTCAATCATAGTGGTGTAATCACTCATATTTTCTCAAAGAGTCATAATCTTAGACGTATATGTGATCACATTCTTGTCATAGTCATAATCTTCTCAAAATCATACATAAACATAATTGGTCTTGACCCATTTCATAAAAATCATAGTCATGTATGCATATGCCATGAATGAGGTGCGAATAACATGGGTAATAGAGATTCAAACTTGAATCACAATACATTATGAAATTTAAGTGAAAACATAAGTAGAATTCACATTTAAATCATAATATAGATTACCCATGTACAAATCAAGTTTTAAAGGGAACATGCATCTTCATAACTTTACAACTTCAATGCAATTCATCATGTAAGGGCTTAAATCAATTTAAAATCATCAATAAAACATAGCTCATACATCAATTTAATTTAATAAATCATAATATTGAAAACACATATTTAAAGTAGCTAAAATTTCATGAAATTGAGTGTAAAAGCATTTGGTTCTTCTTGTTTGAAAAGGACTAAGAATCAAACTCATATACCTTAGCTAATGAAGAAGATTCAAGAAGAAACTTGGTGAAGAAAGAGTCCGTCCTTGATTTCCAAGCTTTAAACCCACAAGAGTTCTTTGAAAGAGACTTAAGAGTGACTTGAGAGAATTTCAAATGTGAGGAGTGAATTTGAATAATATGAATGAAGTATGGGTCATTAGGAAGCCTTTAGGTATCATACGAAGTCACAAGAGACCCTTAAAGTAAATCATAATTACGAAAAATGTCATTAATGAAATGAGTTGAAAAATTGAATGTTGTCACTTCAAGAAAGGCTATACGGTTCGTGACACATCACACGGACCGTATACTTGTCTGTGAACCAACACTTAGAAAAAATCATGCTTGAGGAAGGTCCAAAATGGTAATCCCATACTTAGAATATATTTTTTTCCAACAAAATTATTCTGATGGAAGGGCCACATGGACCGTGTAAAGCTACACAGGCCGTGTAGGTGCCTGTACCATCTCCCTTAGAAAATTTTTCCACGACTAAGTTACGATACGGTGATTCCATACATAGAAAAATTTCACACCGGAAGCCATACAGGAGGCTTCACGGGTCGTTTCACACTAAACGAACCGTGTGAGGGGCCGTGTCACCGTACTTGGTCCCAAAATTGTGGGATTTCAAGCCAAGGCCATGTCACGACCCAAAAATGGGCGTAATGGCACTCGTCTTATCCCACCAAGACAAGTCAGCCTACAACCCAACTATAAC
>JAABOM020058173.1:0-14256 GCA_011800125.2 Solanum clarkiae | reverse complement strand
TGCGTTGGTGAGGTTGCATTGGCTTCCTTTATCCATTACATCGGATCATGGTGCACAATTTACTTCACAGTTTTGGGGATCTTTTCAAAGGGGTCTTGGGACCAAAGTTCATCTTAGTACGACCTTCCACCCTCAAACGGATGGCCAAGCTCAGAGGAAAATTCAAACACTTGAGGATATGCTTAGGCCTTGTGTATTGGATCTTAAAGGTGGTTAGGATGATAATCTTCCATTGATTGAGTTATCCTACAACAATAGCTATCACTCTAGCATCGGTATGACTCCTTTTGAAGCTCTATATGGGAGACGTTGTAGATCACTGGTAGATTGGTTTGATGTTGGAGAGGTGGCCTTACTGGGGACGAATTTAGTTATGGATTCTCTGGAGAAGGTTAAGATGATTAGGGAAAGGTTGAGGGCAGCCCAAAGTGGTAAAAAATCCTATGCTGATGTGAGAAGAAGAGGCCTAGAATTCAAAGTGGGTGATTGGGTTTATTTGAAGATTTCTCCAATGAAAGGTGTGGTTCATTTTGGTAAGAAAGGGAAATTGAGTCCTGGTTATGTTGGTCATTATGAGGTGATAAAGAGGATTGGTAAGGTGACTTATGAGTTGAGGTTGCCTAATTAGATTAATTTGGTCCACTGGTATTCCGTGTTTCTATATTGAGAAAATATGTTGGTGATCCTAATGCCATTGTGCACCTTGATGTTATGGGTATGGTTTAGGATAACTTGACTTATGAGGAATTTCCAATTCAGATCTTTGATAGGCAAGTAAAGAGATTGAGGAGCAAAGAGGTGGCATCCGTTAAGGTCCTTTGAAGGAACCATCAAGTCGAGAGTAATACTTGAGAGGCCGAAGAGGACATGCAAAAAGCGGTATCCTTATCTATTCTGGTCAACTCAAGCCTAAGGTACTAATTCTAAGTCCCCTATGTGACTCCAAGTCTTACATTTCAGCCTTATGTCATTCATGTGCATTTATATTAAGTTGGCAATTTATCATGATTTCACACTTATAATGGATTTTGGAAGTGATGTTTTAAATGTAATGTTCCATTCATGTTGGGGCTGATTTGTTCATTATTATTCTTGTCCTGTACGTCTCCTATACATTCGGGGACGAATGTTCCCAAGGGAGAGATATTGAAACAACCCCAAAAAGTTCCAGAAAATGTGCCTCGTAAATGCCCAAAATATTGTTTTCAGTATATCTAAAAATCCATTTGGAATTTTGGAAATCCGACTTCATACTATTGTTCAGGGGATCCAAATTAGGGTGAAAAGTGTATGACCTTGAATTTAAAGCAAAGGAATCAAATTATGAAATTTGCACTTGGTGCAATTTCTAGAAGCGGTCCTGACCTTCCGCGATGCGGAGAGGTGTTTTTCCTGCACTGTCTATTTCTAGTTCGTCTAGATTTTTTTAAGTGTTAAACCTAAGTTTTCCCAAATGCATTTTTACCTTTACTTAGCCTTATTTTAGCCTCACATCACCCAAAAACATTCCCCAATATTTCCCAAACATACAGACTCATTTCTAACCCTAAATTCAAGTCCCAAACTCAAGGCCAATCTCAAGGATTTCTTCAAGGATCTCACTCAAACATCAAATCTCTATTAGTCTTCTTCAAGAACTTCACAAAATCTCAGGTATGTGGTGTTGAACCATTGGGTCCTTCCACCCATGGTTCCTAGACCCTCTTTTAATTAATAATACATGATTTAAAGTTGATTTTACATGTGGGTCTTGAATATGGAGAAATTTACTGCACAATGATTTTAATACATGAATGTATGGTTGTTTAAGCATGTTTTGAGCTTCAAATCTTAGATCTAATGTTGGTCTTGATGAGGGGTTTTAATATGAATGTCTTTAGGGTGTTGCAAAGTATTGATTATAGGCTTTACCACTGATTTTTATGCATGATTTCATTTTCAAATAGCTTGCTCTTTTACCCCCATTACACACCCCTAAGGTATTTGATAAAATGTCTGATTATATTTTCTTGAGGAAATGAAAGTCCAAAGCATGAGATATGATATTAATGATGTTATAATGATTATATGATGATAAAATGATGTTGAAATGAGCTTATGAACATGATTATTCCAATATGAGGTATTGCATTAAAGCTTATGATGATCCTATATAAAGTGTTGCATAGACCATGCCTAACCCGGAAGAAAAGAGCCAGGTAACCGGATGGGGGTTTATACTCATTCACTATGGTGATGGGTGCGATCATCGTCAACTAGATGGGGCTTTATACTCATTTACTAGGGTGATGGGTTCGATCATCACCAACCCAAATGAGTGGTTTATTTCTCCTTCACTAAAGTGATGGGGTGCGATCATCACCACCCTACCAAGGGGTTTGTACCTTGGAGAGCTAGCTTGGTCTCATTCTTCACATATAATATTCTTTATGAGCATGATAAACTTAAACATCATTTACTTATGCATTGATCATACATGCCATCTTGCTATAATACGCCCATTATCTATCGTCTTGCATTTTGCATTATGATGCCTATCTCTTGTTGCAATGCATCCCGCATACTTATTACATTCAAACTTACTAATGCATACTCTTTCTTACATGATATCACCATGTAGGAATCGGTGCCCGAGTTGATCATCCTCTTCCTCCACGTGTCGAGGCTGTGCTATTCTAAGCTTATGGGTGAGTCCTCCATTTTGGAGACTTCGGTTTATGTCTTTTCTCTATTATCTATGTATTGAGACATTATCTTGTGTTATCTTTGACTATGAGGGTGAGCCCAATTACTATCTTGGCCCTCGCTCTTTCTATGTTTTAGAGGTGTATGTTGGACTATGTGTGTGCTATGTATGAGCTTGACTCTTGACTTTTTACTTCGGTATTTATGTAAGTTTCCCTTAGTCCCATTCCCCTTACTTTTAATTATATATGTCTTTTTATGCTTCCACAGCCAAGAACATGTGACAATATGCTAAGAGGCTTGTTTGGGGTCCCCTTTGGGTTCCCCATTCGCCATGTCATGTCTATGCCCTAAGCTTGGGTCGTGATATTCACCTTCATAAGAGGGCTGGAAGAACCTAAGTTACTGTCCTACATGCCATTCACTAGTCGTAGTTATGTTGTCTAGGGTAATTTAGTTAACGAACCATGGGGAACACGATTCCCAAGTTGTCCCGAGATTGTATTTATAGATACGAGAAATGATTAGTAGTGAAATCTTGCAGTTAAGCCTTGTATTCTCTGTGGATTCGACCCTAACCTTAGTTAGGTTAATTGCTGATAGCAACTACTTTCTTATTGGAGCGTGACCATCATCACTTGCCACCCATCTCAACAACTCTATCCTTTGTACTGGATCCACTGAAATCAATACAATTCTAGCCTGCCTCAATCTGTAATCCAACTCCTCTATTAATCTCAAAACTCGGTAATCGTGACCAAACATGACGTATCATCTCCTATTAAATATCAACCCGATACTGTCTCACTAGTACCTCTCTCAATCTCGGCAGCATGAGAAGTCTCTTCACCTCGGGAAAATCACAAAGACTAAGAGATGCATAAGCTGCATAGAGCTCTCATTCCAGAGTCGGTGAATACCGTTCGAGCTTATCTGCCAACCACTTGAGCCCATATTGTGTCATCGTGTCCTTCAGTCCTGGGAAACGGTTCAATCCATCATCAATAACCCAGGTCTCATTATATATCTACCATACGGTCTTGCCTTTCCCCTTTGGCTATAGACCCTCTGTGAATATGGCCTTCATGCCCTTGACACCCTACTAGTTAATAATAGGATTTGGTGCTGAAGAAGATGATAGGGCGATGGAGGACTTGGCATCTCCTCTATCCTGGGAGCCCTGGCATCTCCTCTATCCTGGGAGCCCTCTTCTAAACTCTGCTCATCTCTGGACCTAGTCATCTAGGGCAGGTTGCTTCCAGTCTACTCACTGCCTTCCTCATCAGATTGGGAAGGACTAATGGTCTGAGTCTGAGGTTGCCCAACTCTAGCAACAACTCTCGTCTGTGGTCCAGGTGGTGTTGGATCAGGCTGGGTGTCATAAATCTCCATTGCCCACTCAACTGGGTCTGCTAATTACCGAAATGCTCTGTATCTGTAGGCTCATCAATGATCTTCCTTCCAAATGCCTCAATCTTTGGGCGTTGTTCCTTTAGGGCCATATCACCTGAAGAATAAACACAAACAAACTATCATAAGCCTCAATCATTGATAAATGACAAACAAGAAAAGTGAATTGCATCAGTTGCAGTCAGGTACCACGAGAATCAGTTGTGAGTCATAGTTAGAACTATAAGTCGTAAAGTGGTCCCATACACTAGAAGTGCACAACAATATGGAATATTGGAAGATGGTACGAAACCTAGTTACATCTCGTAACTTGGATTACGAGTCGTAAACAGGTTTCATATAAAGTTCCAGGGAGTAAAATTATATCAAGCAAGAGTCCATAAGACCTATCTATGACTCGTACAGTGATCTACGATTCATAGAAGGTCTCGTATGATGTATATTCAGAAAATAAAGTCATTGAAAATTCCCACGAGGGATAATTACGACTTGTAGACTCATTACGAGACGTTAAAGACTCTCGTGAATAAGAATTTCCAAGTACCTGATGTACCTTATTCATCACACAGACCCCACGAATAATTAAAATACTACCTACAAGGATCGAAGCAAGTATATGAACACTCATATGTTAAGTAAAAATTGACTCATATCCCAATTATGATTTCAAAAAAATTTACCCAATCCAATAGGATTTAGCAATCAATACCAAAATATCTCATCCTTCCTAAATGTATTAAAACATGCAACCACATCACCACCCACAAGTCACACAAAAAAATCACATAATCACATTCAAGATCACTTAGGGTATAGGTCAATAGGTATAACAAGGCTTAATCACCCTATGATTTTGACTAAGTCAATATAGCCACATAATTACATGCCTGTGTAACTAAAATCAGGTTACATTCATAACCTATTAACAACCACTCAATCAAACAAGGAGCATGATATCATAGGCATTCAATTAGAAAATCAAAGATTGAGCACTTGAATTAGCGCAAAAACAATCAATTAAATTTATGGAAACCCTATCCTCTCATTCACACTCACATATAAGCAAGAATAAAATTCCTACAGACCAACTCATTCATATTCACCAACTCAAACTTTCAAAAACAAGGTAAATTTAGAACTTAAAACTAAACTGAGAAACTTACCAAGTTTGTAGATAAACCTGAGAAAGAAAAAGAATATGACTGATAAAAAACCTAGGTGCCAGATTCTCTTACCAAAAATGGGTCACAATCACCGGAAGATGATCAAAACTAATGGGGAAAAAGATTGGGAAATATTTCAGTCAAATTTAGCGTAAAAATAGGGTCAAAATAGTTTTGACTCCTTTTTATACTTTATCGGGTAAACATTTTAAGTTCACTAGATTGGGTCTGCGAAACACCCGACTATGAGATTTAGCTTGGACTACGACTCATATGTCCTTGTCTCCTAGACCACTCAACACTTAGAAAAATTCAAAAACATACCTAGGTTCCATGAACCCCATTCACGACTCATAGGTTAGTTTACGAGTCATAAAGTTGGCTCATAGATGGAATGCACACTTGGCCTACTCACTGTAACTCTCTATGAGACAGGATTATGAGTTGTAAGGTGCAATACGTCTTGTAAGCCTGGTTATAGAGACTGCATCAGATGTATTTCCCAGCAAAACCTGCAATCTTTGTCCTGAACCTATGTACTCTAAATGTAACAAACCCAATGTCAAAAGTAACATTCACAACACAAACAAATAATCAACTTGGAATTCAAAAATTGAAAATAAACTTCAAGACTAATCTAAAGCGTCAAAAATGCTTGGGTTGCCTCCTAAGTAGCGCCTGATTTATTGTCGCAACATGACTTAGACAACTTGAGTACTTCGAATTCCTCAAGATGTGGTGAATCCTTGTCACCAAACTTTGGCTCTTAAATCATGCCAATCTAAATCTGCTCTAGTTGTTTGATACAAGTACTAGCTGGCTATCGAGCTATTGAGTTGCCATCATATGTTGGTCAACTTTGTAATTTATTTTTATAATGTTGAACTTGATCTGTCTTAACATCTCCTCTTGTGTATTTTCCTTTTCTACTAGCTGGGTAAGCATATGTTCAACTCTAGAACTTCCATTTCCCTTATAATGATGGTACGGTAGCATGAACCAGCTGCTCCTACCACTTTCTTCCACATGGCTTGCATCCTTGGTGCGGTGGCTTCTTAGATCTTACTTCTGTTTCATTAGCATCTCCAGATCTACTTTGTTTTGCTCAATCATATGGTTTTGCATTTATTTTTGTTTGTATCAGAGTTATCCATGTAACTAGTTGGTTGCTCACGTATAGGTCTATACACAGGTGAATATTAGCCAACTTGTCCATCTGTTCAGCAATTTTTGAAAATAGTTTTCCTAAGACTGAACCTCCCATAATGACATTTTTATATGCTTTATTATCTGAGTTCAGTGCTCGACAAAAACTCGCTACAAGTGTTATGTCTAAAATTTCATGGTCCCGATCACTCCTTAACCATCCTTTGGACTGCTCCCATGTCGAAATGAGTGAATCACCATGGAACTGCTGAAAGGTAATGATTCGATCCCTCAACTTAAACTTGTTTGATCTAACAATGAACCTTGCTAAGAAATGCCTTTGTAACTCCACCTAACTAGTGATCAGACCTTGTGGAAGTTGCGATAACCACAATGCAACATTGCCTGTAAGAGACAATGGGAAGATACAAAGTCCCATAACATTCATAGACAGATGTTGTGTCTCTATTACTCTCCTACAAACATATGCATATTGTGCAGGGGACCAAGTGGATCCTATGATGGTAAAACAACTCACGATTTTCCAACATTTGGAGTAGCTCACTAGAAATAGTTAACTTTGAGTCAGCCGGTAGAGGAGGCAACATAATAACTCCCATGATATTGGCGTTCCATTGGGCCATTTTTCTTGTAACGAGATCTCTAAGTCAATTGGAGCTAAAGGAATGCCTTGACTCCTTGTATTGGGCATACAATACCTGGTATACCCTGCAAAATAAATGATACAAACAACAACAGAAACAAAAGTAAAATACAAGAGAACTAAGAAATTAACACTTGAATTATACTGCTTGTGATTTCAATCAAAGTCTCATCATATTCCCCGAGCAATGATGCCATTTTCTTTGATCACGCTCAAGATACACCTCTCTTTTGAAGTCAAAGTGATCATCAAAGTAATAAACCTAACTAAGGTTAGGTTGAATCCTATAGGGAATACTGGACTTTCCAAATTGGTTCACCAATAAATAATTCAAGAATTAACTAACTCAATTCCCAAAAAGGAGGGTTGCAATGATCAATAAGAAATTAAAATAAACTAACTAAAATAGAAGACAATAAATAATGATGAGCAACTTGGGTATTGTGTTCCCTATGATTAACTAACTCAACATCCTTGGATATCACAATTCTCAACTAGAATATTGCATGCAGGAGGGTAATTAAAGTTCTTCTAACCCTTTGGTCGAAGGTGAAGGTTGAATTTCACCACGGGACTTAGCCCATCTCCTTAGTATGCTAAACTAACCGTTGCCAATAGTCCCAGTCAACCTCCCCTTGGTCTAGTTCATTTGATTAGACAAGAAAAAAATCATCAAATCATGTTAATCAATCTTTTTTCCCATTCATTATCTCCTGAATCGGGAAGGTAATATTAAGCGAGTTCTAATGGTGGCCACCACTAGAAAACATTTAAAATGAAGAGATTTTATTAATACATGAAAATAACCATTCTAAGAATTGCAAATAATCCAGGTCTATTTGGTTAGATCTTCATGGTTCCCACAACCCCAAGTTGTGGGTTTACCTACTCATATTTTTGGACTAATAAAGAAAGAATGAATAGAGAAGGCATGTTTAATCACTTATCCAAAAAGATTGAAGAGCAAAAAAACCAAATTTGTATTGAGAATCACAAGGTTGAAAGATGAACTGATCCAAAAATATATTCTCCTCTCCAATATTTTGTATCCAAAGGTAAAACACTAAAAAATGCTCTAATTTCATGCTTTTTACTCGAAGTCTGCTTTAATCTATGAAAAACCATGAAGACTCCGTCTAATGACCTAATATTTACTATTTATAGTATTAACAAATATATCCCCAAAAATATTAGAAAAACGGATAGGCGGCTACTACGACTTGCAGTTACGGCTGCTACTTAGGTGTATGAGTCGTATTCGGGCTTTCCTGTTCAACTTCTTGAGTCTTGGTCTTCCCTGCTATGAAATATCTTCACGAGTCATAGTCTGATCTATGACCTATATTGACCTCTCATAGTCCGTATCTGCATCACTTGGTCCAACACTGGAAAACACTCGAAATTTCTATGAAACTCCTCAATATAACTCGTAGAGTGAACTACGAGTTGTGAAGGGTTCTCGTGTGGCTGAACTTCAAATATTTAGACTTTCATCAAATACAAAAAATCTTTACGAAACCTACTCTAAGACTCGTAGATGGCTCTACAATTGGTAGAAAGTCTCATAATTCTGCAAAAGCCAGAAAAAGTCTACAATCTTCCAAAAATTGTGCCAACCTGCTTTTCTTGCAAAACCAAACTCAAAAGCACATAAAAACCATATATGTCGCATTAAGAACACAGAGAGTCTCATGTTTTAGACATCAAATGTGTTGTATTTTGACAGCACACCAGTGACCAGGTCCTTCATGTACTTAGCATACCCTAGCATCTTCTTCAATGCCTCAATGAGAGGGATACCAATGGATAACTATTTTAACATGGAGAAAAAAGTACTTGAATTTGCCTTCCTCCTGCTTCTTTTTGGTTTTTTAAAGGAAGGAAGAAGGAGGCCTAAGAATTGGCTTTAACTTCGGTGGTGCATCAACAACTTTACTCATCCCATCCTTGTCATGCTCTTCATAGTGGCATATAAGGACCATTTCTGAAGCCTTCTCAAAGACCCCAATCTACGTCTCTCTTTGGACCCCTATTCCTGTCATAGTATCCTGCATAGTTGTACCTATAAGATCCATCTCAGTTGATATTCCGACCTTGGTTTCCTTCATCTTGGTGCCAATAGTCATGATTGGACCCTTGGGCATTACTCTGGAAACCCCCCATTTGATTAGCAATGAAGTAGTATCCTCATCAGAATATAGCTCATCATACGTGGGTGGAAGTGGAGGTTGATGTACCACTGCATTTACCCACTCTTAGTTCTGCTTCATTATCATCTCCATACCTGTGCAAATTTGGGCAAGCTATTGCATGATTTCTTTATTGATCTTTCCTTGCTTCGGACCAACACTAGTAGCGCATGAAATTTTAGTAGGTTCTCGATCTCTCTGCCCCCATGCATGACTATTCTTGACCACTCATTTTATCCGCTCCATGATCCTTGTACATTGCTGATCCATGATAATGTCAGCACAAGCCTGACTGTTCTCATCAAGGGCATGGTAGAAGATCTCTACGAAGGCATCATCAACTATCTTGTGGTCTAGCACACTTCTCAAACATTTGGTAATCTGCTCCCAAGTGGAACTGATTAAATCACCAAGAAGTAGCTCAAAGTCATTGATCTGGTCCTTAAACTTGAGATTCTTCAATATAAAGGGAAGTTCCTCTCCGAAAAGGCCTTCTGCAAATCTGCCGAACTGGTGATCAAACTTTGAGGGAGATCAGATTGACATAATACGTCATTGCCTATTAGAGACAATGAGAAGACATGAATTCTGATGACATCCATAGACAGATTCCATATTCCTATCACACAGTTGCAGACTAATGTGACATTCTGCAGATGCCAATGAGAATCCTCCACTGATAAGCCCATAAATAGCCCACGGTTCTGTGGCATCTGAAGCAACCAACTCGCGACTGTGAAATTTGTGTCTGCTGGTAGTGGTGCCAATGCAATAGCTCTAGTCACCTCCAAATCCATAGGATTTAGCCTATATTGATTCCACTCGTAATCATTAGCATGGAAATCCTGAGGCTTTAGAGAAATGTCCTCAAGAGGAGGTGAGTTCTCATTATTATCATTATTATTGTTGTTCCTGCTCAGAGCTTCATTGGTCGCATTGGTGGCATTATCTTGGGCTATTCTCCTCAATGTTCTGTGAATATCTGGGTCAAATGGAATTAAAGGGATTTCCTTGACTTCAAGTTTTAGGCATACACTACCTATAAACCCTGAAAAAGAACAAAAACAACAACAAAAAAATGTAAAATATGGGAAATAAGGATTAACACCAAAATTACTATGAATTAACTAAATCTAACCATATGCCCCGACAACGGCGCAGAAATCTTGATGTCGCTCAAGTGACACCTCATTTGAGAGGATAAAGTGGTCACAATCAAGATATAGAACCTAACCAAGGTTAGGGTTAAACCCACGGGGAATACATAGGCTCAAGAGAATTCAATGATCGCAATTCGAGTAGTTAATCGACTTACTTCCCCAAAGAAGGGGGTTTCAATAATCAATATAGAATATAACTAAACTAAAAAACACAAAAAAGAGATCAATATTGAGAGCAACTAGGGTATTATGTTCCTCATGATTCCCTAACTAAATATCACCAGATAATCTAATGTTTTCTAGTGTATAACGCGTAGGACAGTACGTTAAGTTCACCAAGCTCTTAGGTCAATGGTAGGAGGTGTATTTCACTATGCAACTTGTCCTATCTTCATAGTGAGCATTGTGAACTCTTACCTATCAGTCTCAGTACAACATTCCCTTTGCCCAGTTTGGTTGATTAGTCGAGAATGCATTAATTGAATCCTGATAATTAATCTCTTTTCCTATTCATTACTACCTTGGTCCAGTCAATAACACTAGGCGGGTTCTAAATTGACCACCATCAGAAAACATGTAAAATGAGGAGATTTAATTAATATATGCATGCACACCCTCAAAGAATTATGAATTATCCGGTTATACTTTGTTAGAACTTTATGTTTTCCAAAACCCTTGTTGTGAATTTAGCTACTCATGATTTTTGTAGATACACGAATTTATGGATTGAGAAGACATAATTAAGCACTTACACAATAGAATTAAGAACAATCAAATCCAACATCAATAAGAATCACAAGCTTAAAGATGAAATTCAAACACAAGTCTTCTCAAAGACTCTCTGAAGTAATCTCACTATTTTCTCTCCCTAATTATTGAGTTCTCTAAGTATTAGGTGAAAACATATGAAAAATAAGCTGAAAACCTATTTATCATAAGTAAAATACAAGTCCAAAAAAAAAAATAGAAGCACTAGTCAGTATGCCATACGAAAGCGATTTACGAGTCGTATTGCATTCCATGACCCATAATCGGGGTCTGATACATAGCTCCTAGAAAATTGGACTTTAACTCTACAACACCCTTCCACAACTCATAAAATGGTTTACGACCATTAAAGGTGCTTCGTCTAATAAATCTTTAGAAAGTCCCAATCACTAATCCTCAGGGAATGAACCATCTTCAACGACTCATAAATCAATCCAAACTTGTCTACATGTTAGCAGAGTCAACTTTAGAAAATAGCCCCTCACTAGAATTGTTCACAAAACTACTTTATGACCCATAGAATGATCTACGACCCATAAAGGGACTTGTATAACAACAACATTCAACAACATCTGCACTTTTCCCAAAATCGAGACCAAACCTATAATTGTGCAAATATAACACACAAACACATTAAACCAACTAACATCACATTGAGAATATACAACAATTCTAAGTTTTAAGAATCAAATGTGTTGTATTTTGACAGCGTATCAATTTCCTCATTTGAAAGCATGTATATGTATAAGTATTCTCGTGGGATGTTTGACTTAATCAACACTGATGGATTAGAAGCATCATGGCTATCCCCAAGGGTGCTCTTCCTTTCCTTGAACTATGTGCAAGCATAGTTATACGGTAGCCATTACTGGAATGACTGGGTCATAAGGAATGGCTACACATTGATATAATATGATGTTATATGGAAAATCTTTTGAAAATGACTGGGTTGTAAGGAAGGTTTCCATTCACCGAAATGACTGGGTCATATAGTGTGATGTAGATTACCCTTGGTAAGTAAATCCTCTTTTATTGATAGGAGGTCTATATCAGAATAATTCATTTAATAGCTTGAATGATTTTGATTTGTCGGTTATAGTCTATCCCCACTATATATGAGCATATTATGGAATTCCATGCATCATGGATTTCATGGCATATTGTTATATACTATTCTTGGATATGAACTTCATTCTATATTACATTCTCTTATCATCTAACATCGAATGCAAGATTGATAATTCTTATACATTAGATACCCGCATACTAAGTACATTCAAACATACTAACACATACCTTTTACCTACATGATCTAACCATTTAGGGACCAGAGACGACCTTCATCCATCGTTTGATGGCTAGATTGGATCTTGAGATACTTGTTATGGTGAGTCCTATCTTCCAAAGACAAGCCATCATTCTTTTAGCTATGAAGTTCTGTTTGTCTTATTTGCTTTGAGGGTGAGCCCAGGATATGTCTTGGCCCCCGTCTTATGTTTTGACTAGAGGCATTGTTTGACATCTAGTAGAATCTAGGCGGATCTATATATTGTGTGTTATAATTAGAGCGTATGATTATGATTACCTATTAGATATGGTTATATGGATTGATTATGAGAATTATGATAAGCATGTATGTGTTGAAGTAGAAATGTTGAAGACCCCAAGTCCCGTATTGCCCTCATCAACAATGAAATTTATAGTAAAAGGAAAATCCATCGACTTTAGAGTGAGTCATACTTGCTCGCCCCTTTGTTCTTAAGTGCTATATGGTGGGAATCCATGTTAATCCCTTTATGCCCATGACATCCCCATAGCGTGAGTCCTACTTTCCCATACCTTAGAACTATACGTTTACTACTTATATAAATGCTTTCAAACCGTTGATGTGAATGTTGATACTTGAGGCTTGTTGGGGGACTCTCGGGTTCCCATTCTCCATGTCACTCTAAGACCCTAAGTCTGGGTCATTATAGCTACTGAGAGAGACCGACACACTTAGAGGAGACTGAGATCGACCTCACGTCCACCATAGTACTGGAGGTTGTACACTCCCATCCCTAATCCATAGGTATGTTATATATATCTGCCGAGTCTTTACAAACTTTTGTTCAAAGATAGAGACAAACTGAGTCATAGTAGGCTCAGCTATTACAATAACTCAGTACTTATGTTTGCAAGGCGACATCAGAGTATGAGGAGCACACAATAGAGAGGCATCAGGTCGAGATTGGCTAGAGAAATATACGTATACATAGATAGTTTGATGCCTTTGATATAAGTATAGAGGAACAATTTTAGATGATTCTTGCCCAAGATTTGAAAAACATTAGGTTAGAGATTCAGTGGCTACGAGTAAACATGGAAGTAGCACCTGCCCTAACTCCAGTTCTACATGGCATCTATACCTACTCCCACACTAGTTTTACTTCATATGCCATTTTAGAAGAGGCTACAATCTAGAAGTGGTACTTCAGAGACATCCATGAGATGGGCTCGTAAGAGAGAGCACGCTGAGCTAGAGGCTGCCAAACGAGAATCATTACATGACAAGTAGTTGAGTTAAAAGAGAAACACACAACAAGCCAGATATGATGGACCCTCATCACCAACTATTGCATTAGAGGAGATCACTTAGGATATATCGAGTGAGCCCATATAGACTAATGCCGAAACATAGGTTGTAATGACACAACCTAGCGCCTAGTCATCACATGACGAATGAGATATCTAGAGGCACCTCACTGAAGATATTTGTAATATCTCAAGCATTCATGCACATAAAACATACACAATTGCAGAATAAAATGGGAAGAGGGACTATGGGGCATCCTATGATAATGAAGTAACATAAAATGCATACTTAGTTAATTTGTCTGAATACCATATCATCTCAACCATGGAACAAACAAAATCAGTATTGACCAGTTTTCATAAAATAGAAATGAATCCAACTTATACATCAATTTTGGAAATACATAACAACAACAACAACAACAACAATAACCCAGTGAAATCCCACAAGTGGGGTTTGGGGCGGGTAGATTGTAAGCAGACCTAACCGCTACCTC
>JAABOM020058172.1:0-50929 GCA_011800125.2 Solanum clarkiae | reverse complement strand
CTTTTGTGAATCAACCCTTATTCCCTCATCGGATACAATATGACCCAAGAATGCCACTAATTTTAGCCAAAATTCACATTTAGAAAATTTGGCATACAACTGTCAATCACGAAGAACCGGCGACACTTGTCATAAGTGATTTGTGTGGTCCACTTCTGATCTTGAATATACCAAAATATCATCAATAAATACTATCACGAACACATCCAAGAATGACTTGAATACCCTATTCGTTAGATACATAAAAACTGTTGGTGGATTTGTTAGCCTAAATGACATAACAAGAAATTCAAAGTGACTATAGTGTGTTCTGAAAGCAGTCTTAGGTATATCATTCTCCTTCAGCCTAACTTGGTGATACCCTGATCTCAGATTAATTTTTGAAAAGCATTTGGCACCCTGTAATTGATCAAATTAATCGTCAATTCTGGGGAGGGGGTATTTATTCTTAATTGCCACCCTATTCAATTGTTGGTAATCGATACATATTCTCAAGGTTCCATCCTTTTTACATACAAATAAAATTGGTGCACCCAATGGGGACACACTAGGTCTTATAAAACTCTTCTTGAATAAGTCTTTTAACTGCTCTTTTAATTCATGCGATTCTGCCGGGGCCATTCTATATGGAAGGATGGAAATAGGTTGATGCCTGGAAGTAAGTCAATACCAAAACCCACTTCTCATTCTGGAGGTAAGATTAGAATTTCTTTAGGGAACATATCAACGAATTCATTTACTACTGGAACTGATTGAAGAGTTGGTGATTCTGCCTCCATATCCCATACTCTAACTAAATGAAATATATACCCCTTAGATATCATCTTTCTTGCCTTAAAATAAGAGATAAACTTACCCTTTGTCACCTTAATATTGCCTCCCCAATCGGGAACTGCCTCATGTGGAAAGTGGAAGTACATTCTCTTAGTACGACAATTCACGGTGGCATAGGAAGTAGCTAACCAATCTATACCCGTTATAACATCAAATTCCACCATTTCTAGCTCAATAAGGTGAGCCAAGATATCACGATCACGAACAGTTTCTACACATTTACAATAAACCCTTCTAGACATAATGGATTCATCGATTAGTGTGGACACTTCAAATGGTTTGTTCAATAATTTAGGTGTTCTCTTAAGCTTCCCAAAAAATAGTTGGGTAATGTATGATAGTGCAGAACCAGGGTCAATTAATGCATATACATTATGTGAAAAGATGGACAATGTACCTGTGACCACATCGGGTGAAGCTTCTAAATTTTGCTGACTCCCCAGAGCATATGTGCGATTTTGGACACACTAGAGATAGCTTCCCATCTTATACCTCTACCACGACCATAAGTGCTTGTTGACCCCTACCTAATGGAGGAACTGACGATGATGCAACAGCTGACCTAGTAGATTGTGCTACATCACCCATACGCCTGCTTGGACAATCTCTCATCAAATCCCATGGCACACCACACCAATAACAAAGCATCTGTTCCAACATGAAATATACCTGAATGACTTCTTCCGCACTGTTTACAAGGCTGCGTAGGATTCATTTGCTGTCATGCTGAATATCCCACTATCCGGGCACCTTGCCCTTCACTTCTTAGACCAACCTGATTACTTCTAGATCCCTCAAGTTGTGGTGGAGCACTGGCTGTAGAGAAGGAGGATGATGGCCTAGCTGGTCTATTAGAAAATCGAGGCCTAAGCTCACTTTGGGGTGGTGTAAACTGCCCTGTTGACCTGGCCCTCTTTGACTGCGCCTTTTCTAACTCTTGTGTCCTTCTCCTTTGCCTCTGATGCTCCAATTTTTGCGCAAAAGCTTGAATTATCACTATGTCCATGTTTTTATTAAAGGAAGTAATGGTACAGTCTCTGACTAGATACGTATCCAATCTATCCACATATTGATGAACTCTATCTGCCATAGTAGCAACTACATTAGGAGCATACCTGGCTAGGGAATTAAATTGAAGGATATACTTACTCACACTCATATTCCCTAGGTGGAGGTTCAAGAACTAATCTGCACGGGCCTCTCGAATCTATAATGGCAAGTAATGGTTAAGAAATGCCTCTTTGAACTCCTTCCAAGTAGTTGGAGGTAGAACTATACCCTTAGATTGCTTCCAAGCTTCACACCACAATATAGACACACCTTTCAACCTATATGTCACTAACGCGATAGCCTCTGTACCAGTCACATGTGTAAAATCTAAAGTGCGATAAATCTGATCAATAAACTATTGTGGATCTTCGTTAGGATCTGACCTAATGAAGGATGAAGGGTCCCAAATTAAGAAAGTTAGGTATCCTCGTGCTAGCTCCCCTATTCGCACCACCTGCACCTATAACTGGAACTTCATGTCTTTGACCTTGGCCAGCAACTATACAAGTCAATAGTTGGACTGCATTTCTCAGATCCTGCATGGTAGCATTGATAGGTGGTTCTGGGGGAATATCACTACTTCGTGGTTCATCAGGAGCTAGAGGAGTTGGAGATATCTATGATAGAGACTTATCTTGAGCCTCATTTGTTTTTTCTTAGTTTCTGGCGTACATGCTGTACAAAATAATTTAGGGGCTAGACACAATCCACCTATTATACTTAGCTCTATGGCATAATCTAAAGAATGAAAAGAAAGTAGCAACTTCTAAATACCACGTAGGCTTCTTCTTATAAGTGTGGTGCACAACACATCGATAAGCAAGACTCTCCATAGACGTGGCTTTGTAGACTCCCTAGGATAACCTGCTCTGATACCACTTTTGTCACGCCTTAAGTCCCATTAAGATGGACTGGCACCCATTGCCAATAAGGCTCGGGAGAATGAACCTATATCTATGCGCCTTCTATACATATTATAAGGGATTTCTTCATTTAACATGCCTTTAAGAAAGTAAGAAGTAATAACAAGCCAAAAGGAATTCATATGGCTAAGTTGTTGGGACCATGTTGTCTAAAGTATGAGACAAGACAACACTTTAATTTACATAGTCTACAAAGCCTCTAGATAACGAAAAGTATTTGATAAGGGTCAGGACAGTTCCTTCCTTGACCAACTATACAATACAAAAATATAAGCTCTAGACACACAAAGCTCCGAAGCAACCTAGAGCTTGGTAACAGCAGCGGAATATCCTCTACTCCTACTAAAGAGCACTGCTAGCACCTGTACCTGCAACAAGAAATATAGGTCCCCCGTAAGGGACGTTGGTATGAGATAACGTACTAAATATGTAAGGCAGGAAATACTGTATATGAAGTAACAACTCAAGTGAAACTATGCATTGCTGTAGGATAAGAGACGACCTTTAGTTATATTGTGGGATCACGTACTTTATGTTCTTTTTATTACTTTAACTTTACTGTATAATCTGTACACAACATGTAATACAAATGACCAGCTGATCAGTGGTAAATCTATATCAGAATCGACCCTAGCTATGCTTTTCCCTTCATCCCTTGGGCTACCACTCGTTATAGGATCGACCCTGGCTAGGTGATTCTTCCAGCCCTCGGGTTACCACCAATCAATAAGCAATATACTTTATCTTTCAATTACTTTTGAGATAATTCTTTTGGTGTCCATACTATGGGAGCTATAGGTATGTAGATATAGCATGCGACATGTAAATAATCATACAATGTGATACAACAATGAAAAGAGTACATTACACAACTAGTGAAATGCATGTGAGATAAAACAACTCGTGAACTTTATTTAGTAACAAGAACCCATGTAACTTGGTATCCAAGTATGTATGCAGATTTAAAGATGACTATGTATGGGAGCACATGAATATGGGAAAGAGTTGAGACGTAATTAATATTTGTGTCGGAGTTGGTAAGTGGCTTTATGTGCCGAGGAAGAATCTAGATTTCATGCCAAGTAATACGAAATGGATTAGCCTTACAACCTCGATATATGACCTCGTTATTACCTCAGAGTAACCTCCTTTTCCCTCAAATATTTATCTACAATAGATAGGTAATAACACTGGTATTAGCAGCTAAGAAACACTTCTTGGAAGTCCAATAGAATGTAAAAATAAACTTTGGGCAGCAACCCGTAAGCATCGACCCAACAACATTATTTCATCCCTTCCACCCCTAAGCATATGTGTCTATTATCCATTCCATATGCATGGTGTATACAGCCTATCTTAGGTTTGTAACATGCTAGAAATAGTCCATAAGTCAAAACACACACCAACTTCACACAACATGCAATCAGGTAGCACAACCTTACGCCATTTCCCTATATCTTGACTTCAACAATTCAAAACTATCAGGACTTTAACCAAACTGTCCTCAACATATCTGTACATAAAAACAACCTTAAAACAATTCCAGAGTAGCACCAAAGTAGTCATTAAGGGCGTGAGGCAATAGCCTTTCATCCATCAGCTCCCCAGTTTCAATTAAAATCACACTTAAGATAGCACAATAGAACTCATTATTAAGTGAAACAAAATCAGGGCAGAAACCTTAGATTAATATCTATAACTTAAACCTTGTTAGGAAAATCAAATTCTCTTCATAAGCCATCCTACACCATAGAGAAGTCACTAAAATAAAAGGCAAGTGTGCTGCAACTTTCTAAGCACATGCTATCCAAACTTTGTTCATAAGCATAACTAGCATATACTTCTTGTTTGTTATGGGATAAGTATAGAAAATACATGGATATTTCCACTTACCTTAGCCTTAAAATTTAAGTTTCCTTCAAGAATCCTTGATGGTTTTATTGGCTGCCTTGTGAAGTGAAATAAAGAGAAAAAAGAGTCTTTAGGAAAGCTGAAAATTGTTCCAAAGTGAAATGACTTAAGGGACTATTTTTAAGCCCTTTTAAAGGGACTCTTTTGGCCGAATTTATCTTGTGATTTTGACCACATATCAATGCATATTAATAAGTTGGTAATGCAGCAGCTTAGGCTACTTACTTGGGCTTAAATGGGTCTCAAAGTTGATGGGCCTTGGCTGCCCATTTTCCTAATTCCTCTCCACTTAGTTTGGTCCCAATTAGTCAAGTGGGTTGTGATGTACTTGGTCCCTTTTATTATTCATCATAGGCTGTAAGTATTGTCCATTTACAATGGTAAAACATGGGCTAAAGTTACACTCTTAACATTGACTTTATTCATTATCGGACTTGGACACATTTGGCGTCGGGTCTCATCTCCGTTTACCTAGCATATTTAAGCTAAGCATGTAGGTGACTCACATGCTAGCTTCCTAAGTCCTACAAGCACCTCAATTTTTTACCTTGTTTAAGGTCGTGATCTCCTCAATTTGTCTTAAAACTTATTTATACTCGACCCTCTTCAGCGTCAGACATAGATGTCGCCCTCTAGTATGAGAGTCAAGAACTTTTAAAAATTGGCGCTAATTTGAAAAGCTATATCATGTTTCATTGGCATAGTACTAGTACTATAAGACGTGCGGTGTTAAACATGTAGGTATAGAGTATGCGTTAGTACATTTGAATGTACTAAGTTTGTAGGATGCAATACAACAAGAGATAGGCAACAAAGAAAAAATGCATAATCATAAGCAATGAATTACGTACTAACAAAATGACATGTAGGAATGACACTTGAAGTAAAACATTCTTATGTCGAACATAACATATGTTTTAAAAGAGACCATTAAGCTATTGGTGGATCATAATACCCTACCACCCTTTGTGCTTGAGGAACAAACTCCATTAATAGGATGGTGGATCATCTCACCTGACCACACGTGGTGCCGGAGTACAAACCCCCCGATAAGTTGATGGATAATCGCACCCTACCACCCTTAGTGCCAGAGTATAAACCCCCCGATTGGTTGTTGGATACAAACCTCCAACAAGGTTGATGGATAGTCACATCATAACACCCGTGGTGCTGGAGTACAATCCTCCCGATAGGTTATCAAGGTACGAACCCCTTTACAAGGTTAACAGCGCGCAACCCCCAAGTAGGGCACGGTAACATTCCAATACTACATAGAGAATACCGTATACATGCATTCACTTCATCATCGTATATTCCTCATATACATATATTCATTTCATCATCGTTACATCATCATATCATCATCATATAGTCATTCAACTCGTAAGATATGCACTGGACCTTCAATTCCTTGAGAAACCATAACCGAATATTTTATCAAACACTTAGAGGGTGCGTAATGCTAGTTTAAAAACAATACAATTCAAGAGTGTTATAATGCTGGAAAATATAATGTAAAAGCATCAATAAATACTTGGTAATACCCTCAAGAAAGATACATCAAAACATTTTATCAAATTTTACATTAGATCTTGGTTTTATAGCTCAAATCATAGCAAAACAGTCACAATTTCATAAACCCCAACATAGTGTGCACTGATTTTCATAACAAATAAGACCCATGAGTAAATCATCTCTAAATCATACAAATTTAAGTAAAAGGAATCTTGGGTATCATTGGTGGTTCCATGAAAGAAACCCACATACCTTAGCTTTGGAGATGAACTTGATGAAGATTGGAGATGGAGACTTGAAGCTTGAGTGCAATCCTTAAGAACCAGAAAGGGTTTTGAGACTTGACTTTAGGAGTAAAATATTAGGCTAAATGTTTGTCATGACCCAAGCCTAGGGCCTAGATGTGGAGAACCCGAAGGGACCCCAAGCAAGCCTCATAAAATATCATTACACATCATTAGTCGCGGAAGCAATAAACAAAGCATTCGAAGATTAAAGAATGAGGAAAATACGGCTAAGAGAAAAGCTTGCACAATGTCATGGTCAAAAGATAAGAGTTAAACTTATATCATAGATACTTTACATGCTCAACAAACACCTCTACTACATAGATAAAAACTGGGGCCAAGATAAAGTAACTAGGCTCACCCTCATAGTCAAATATAACATAAAAAAAGACTCTTAATACATATTAAGAGAGCATAGATTAGGTTCCCGAAGTAGAGGACTCACTAACTAGCTTGAAAAGCAACAACTAGCCACATGGAGGAGGATGATCAACTCGGGCACCGGTTCTTACATGGTGACATCATATAGACATAGAGAATATGTTGGTACATTTGAATGTACTAAGTATGTAGGATGCAATGCAACAATAAGTAGGTATCATAATTAAAATTCATAATATTAAGCAATAGACATAATATAAAAATATGTCATGTATGTTCAATGCTAATGTAAAACATGCTTAAGTGATTCATGCTCATACGGGATATCATATGTGTAGAAGAGACCAAGTTAGTTGTTCAAGGTATAAACCCCTTGGTGGTTGTGTGGTATAAACCCCTTACATGGTTGATGGTAATCACACCTTACCAACACGGTGACGAAGTGTAAACCCCTCGCATGGTGACAAAGTATAAACCTCTCGCATGTTTAACTTCATACTTGCATAATCGCAGATAATTTCAAGAATTGATAACATACTTGATAGCCTATATTCAACATGAAGTCACATGACCTGTAAAACATGTACATATCTTGAGAATTATTAATTTGGCATTTCATCAAACACTTGGTGGGCACATATGAGGACATGTTAAAATCATGCAAAATACAAGAGTATAGATCATGAAATTCTAAAATCAATACATCTTGAAATCATGTAAATCACCCCACCAATATCATGGTAAAACCCCATCATGGGTAACTTATAAATCATATCAAAACTTCATAATAGTTCATAGATTTCATACCTTGAATTATGTATAGTCTCAATAGACAAAGATCACTTCATAGTATAAGCTCAAAATAGATATTTACGCATAATTAGCAATATCTGACAAAACTCCAACATATTTCATGCTCATATTTCATACAAATAGATACTCATAAGAAACACATCTTGAAATCATGCAATTTTCATAAAAAGAAAAATTGAGTTTCATGGTTGAATGGAACCTATGAATGAAACCCACCTACTCATGAATCCTACTAGCACCAAGGGATAACTCAAGAAATAGCAACTCTCGGACCTATCAAATCACCCTACTCAAAATGTTGATCACAACATGGCCTTACATAGGGTCAACTAAGTCATCGGAGGAATAATAGAAGAGAACCTACTCACAATCCCCGGTAATAGCGCACTAAACACAAGAGGATTCTAATACCAGGAAGTTAAGGTCTAGGTTAACACCTAATCACCTTTATCTTACTAAAGTCCACCTTCATACCATCCCCGGACACCACACAACCTAGGAAGGCAACCTCTTACCACCGAAATTCCCATCTCTTCTACTTAGCACCCAACCTTCTTCCTTGAACTCATAGTACTACCCTCAAATGATTCACATGCACTACCTCATTAGGAAACGAACCACATTATCATCACTAAAACCACCATAAACCTATTAGAATAGGGACTAAAGATCTTACTCATGAGACTTATAGGCATACCTTGTGTACTAGTTAAACCAAGGGACATTACCCCAAAATTCAAAATATTAGAAAGGACATTCAAAGCCTCACATACCACTAACAACAATTCTATAGACAATATAACTTAGGTTCAGCACCTCCTTTTCTCACAAGATGACAAATGCAACCCCTTAGAGAACAATTGTACGTTAAGACAAGAAATGGACCTAGCTCCCTTGATACCATTTAACAACCTCCCACTCAAAGATGGACTCATTAGGCATTGAGGATCTAGCATTACGGGTTCTACTATCCATGAAAACACTATATGCATACAACCATTCTCTTCCTATAATGACATCTAAATCCACCATGCAATTCCAACAACTACAAAGCAAGACATAATGCAACACAAACCCAGATCACATCTATGAACCTCTTAGCAACCATATACTAAACAAAAACGATAGGAACCAAAGATCCACACAACACCTTGGGCACACAAGAAGCCCCATTAAAAAGCAAAAGAATAGAGAAGAAATAGTAAAACTTGAATCAATCAGCATCAAAACTTTCAACTTACCTTCCTTTTCCTTCCTCTTTGAAGTGGCATGATCAACTTGAAGAGAAAAGAACATTCTTTAGAGGGTAAAGCCCTATCTCACTTCTAAAGCACGACATAGACCATGAAGAAGGGAAACATTTCCTAAAAATGTCTCATAGCCTCCTACCAATAGTTATGGTGCACAACATAACCATGAATAAGACTCTAATCAACGCGGTGTGTTGGACTCCAAAGATCTATCAACCTAGTTCTCTGATACCATCATTGTCACGACCCGAACCTAGGGCCTAGACGTGACTGGTGAATAGTGAACAAGAAGGAACTCCAAACAAGCCTCATAACATATCATTACACATCCTTAGTCGTGAAAACAATTAAATAACATTTGAAGAATGGAACTAAGGGCTAAAGGGACTAAGGGAGAACTTGTCATAACATAGAATGAAGAGATAATAGAATCAACTCATAGCATAGATACATAGCTTTGTCCAACAACAACTCTACTACATAGACAATGGCGGGGGTCAAGACATATAACCGAGCTCAACCTCATAGTCATCAGTATAGGATACAGTAAAAAGAATCTTAATATATGATGTGAGAGAATAGTCCTTGTTCCCAGAATGGAGGACTCGTCAAAGGCTAACTTGAACAATCTTTCTAGCCACAAGAAGAATCCATAGGAGCTCCATTCTCTACATGGTGATATCATGAAGGAAAGAGTATGATTAGTACCTTTGAATGCACTAAGTATGTGGGATGCAATACAATAAGAAGTAGACATCATAATCAAAATGCATAATATTAAGTAGTAGACATAATTTACAATATGCCACGTATGATTAATGCTTAAGTAAAACATGCTCAAGTAACTCATGCTTATATAGGATATCATATGTGTAGAAGACACCAAGCTAGCTGTTTAAAGTATAAACCCCTTGGTGGTTGTGTAGTATAAACCCCTCACATGGTTGTTGGTAGTCACGCTTTACCAACTCGGTGACGAAGTATAAACCCCTCGCATGGTAGATGAGTATAAACACCGAACATGGTTACTCGAGCTCTTGTCCCTGTGGATCGCGTATGGTCTAATGCAACACCTTATTAGGATTCATCATATACTTTAGTGCAACACTTATATGGGATTAATCATATACATATGCTCATTTCTTCATCATAATAACATTCATATCATATCTCATGCTTTGGACCTTCAACTACTTAAGAAATCACATCCAAACATTTTATCAAAAACTTGGGGAGTGTGTAATGGGGTTAAAAGACCATACAATTAAGAGATGAAATCATGCAAAAAAATTAGTGATAAAACCATAAATCACCACCTTTCTTCACCCCCAAGACATTCACATCAAAGCCCCTCATCAAATCCAACATTAGATCCAAGATTTGAAGATCAAAATGTTTTAAAACAACCATACTTTCATGAAATAAAATCACTATGCAGTAAATTTCTCAATATACAAGACCCACATGTAAAATCAACTTTAAATAATGCATATTAAGTAAAAGAGGGTTTAGGCACCATGGATGGAAAAACCCAATGGTTCAACACCACATACCTTAGCTTTTGAGAAGTTCTTGAAGAAAACTTTAATGGAGACTTGAATCTTGAGTGAGATCCTTGAAGAAATCCCTAAGATTGGTCTTGAGTTTGAGACTTAAATTTAAGGTGAAATATGAGTCTAAGTGTTTGAGTGGATATTGGCTAATGTTTAGGATGATATGAGGGTGAAATAGGGCTGAGTATATGTATTTTTAAGTGTGGAAACCCTTAGGCCCAAGAATTTTAAAAGTCTTGGACTGAAGTCAAGAATAACATGACCAAAATACGGACAGCTCACTGGAATTTGAATTTCTACACATACGAGTTCTACGAAAATGGGCATAAATCCTTCATCCGAACTCAGAATAAGGTGAAACCAAGTGCATTGAGAAGCTAATTCAAGGTGATTTAATTTGATAGGTCGTGAGACATCTATTGTTTGTGTACTAAGAGATATGACCCTTCAAAATTGACCCTCCTAAATAACATTTATTGCGATTTTTAGTTTTTGGTACAGTTGCTCTAAAATTCGGGTTAGACCCAATCCCTAATCAATTTGACCCCTAAAACAAGAATACGAAGCCAAAGTTTTGAAATAACGAACAAATTTTTAGATATATGGAAATTATGATTCTGGGCACTATCGAGGCACAGTTTCTGGCACTTTTTAAGGTCATTACAAGGGTGTCTCTTATTTCTCAAAGATTGACCTAAAATATAGATAACATCAGTTGAAAGTGAGGGAATAAGATATTCTAAAGATAGCCTTTAGGATAAGATATGGAAATTTCGAGTTCTTGGCCAAGTCCTTTGGGTTGAAGAATGCACCTGCAGCCTTCATGGACTTGATGAGTAGGGTATTCAAACAATATCTTGATATGTTTGTGATCATGTTCGTCGATGTAATTTTTATGTATTTGAGAAATGAGGAGGGGCATGCCAATCACCTCAGAGTTGTCCTCCAAACACTTAAGGACCATGAGTTGAATGCAAAGTTTTTGAAGTATGTGTTTTGGCTCAAGTCAGTGGCTTTCCTAGGCCATATTGTTTTGGGTGATGGTATTGGAGTAGATGCTCAAAAGATTGAAGCGGTTAAGAACTGGCCTAGACCGACATGTCTGACTGACATAAGAAGTTTCTTGGGGTTGGCAGGCTATTACTGAAGATTTTTCAAGGAATTTTCTTCCCTATCCGCACCATTGACTAACTTGACTCAGAAAAAGGTCAAGTTTTAGTGGTATGATGGATGTGAGAAGAACTTCCAATAATTACTACACCAGTTTTGACCTTGCCCGATGAAATATAAGACTTTGTGATATATTATGATGCATCAAGAGTTGGATTGGGTTGTGTGCTGATGTATAGAGAAAATGTGATAGCCTATGCTTCCAAACAACTTAAGTTTCACGACAGGAACTATCCAACCCATGATCTTTAGTTGGCAGCAATGGTGTTTGCACTTAAAATCTGGCGCCACTACATATACGGAATACATGTGGATGTGTTCACTGGCCACAAAGGTAGCAGTATGTTTTTAGTCAGAAAGAGCTCAATCTGCGGCAGAGGAGATTTTTGGAGTTTCTCAAGGATTATGACATGAGCATTCTCTACTACCCAGGTAAAGAAAATAATGTTGATGACAATCTTAACAGGTTTTCAATGGGTAGTATGACCCATGTTGAGGAAGGATAGATGCAGTTAGGTAAGGAAGTGCATAGATTTGCTCGGTTGGTAGTTCAGCTTGAAGAGAATAATAAGGGAGGAGTCAATGTTCAGAATTAGTTTGGTTAATCTTTACTGATGGATATGAAAGAAAAACAAGATCGAGTAATACTTTAATTGAAAGAGGTTCACAAACAGAAAGTGATGGTCTTCTCCATAGAGGGAGAAGGAGTGTTGATATAGTAGAGTAGATTGTGTGTCCCAGATGTTCATGGTGTTCTAGATAGAAATATGGCTGAATCCCATAGCTCTACATATACCATTCAACCTAGATCTACCACGATGTAGCACAACTTGAGGGAAATCTATTGGTGGAGTGGAATGAAGAGGGATATCACTGAGTTTGTTTCAAAGTGCCCGAATTACAAATAAGTTAAAGTTGATCATCAAAGGCCATATGAATTGGCACAAAAATATTATGAGTCCTAATGGAAGTGGGAGATGATCAACATAGACTTCATTACCGTTCTACCGAGGTCTCGAGAATAACATGATTCGATATGGGAGATTGTGGATGGGATGACCAAGTTGGCTCACTTCTTAGTAGTTAAGACAATTAACACAGTAGAGGTGTATACCAAGTTTTACATCAGTGAGATTGTGTGGTTGTATAGAGTTTCCATATCCATTATCTCGAACAGAGAAACTTAATTCACCTCCCAATTTTTGATTTCCTTCCAGAAGGGTTTGGGTACTAATGTGAATCCTTGTATAGCTTTTCATCCTCAGATGGATGGCCAAGCAGAACGTACGATTCAGATATTAGAAGACTTATTGAGATCTCTGTCCTTGACTTCAAAGGAAATTTGGACGATCACCTACTATGATTGAATTTGCATATAATATTAGTTACCATTCTAGTATTTAGATGATTCCCTATGAAGCTTTTTGTAGGAGGAGATATAGATCACCAATTGGGTGGTTTGATGTTGGAGAAGTGAAGTTGATTGGACTCGATCTTGTCCACTAGTCAATGGAGAAGTTAAAGGTGATTAAACAGAGATTGAAGACTGCACAGATTCGCCAGAAATTGTACACAAATGTGAGGAGGAGAGACTTAGAGTTTTAGGTGAAAGATTGGGTATACTTGAAAGTGTCACCTATTAAGGGTTTCATATGATTTGGGAAGAAGAGGAAATTGAGTCCTCGCTATATTGGCCCCTGGCAGATTATGAAGAGGATTGTGAAGGTTGCGTATGAGTTGGAGTTTCCTTTAGAGCTAAATGCAATTCATCCTGTATTCCACGTTTGGATGTTGAAAAAATGCTTGGGAGATCTCTCATTGGTAATCCCGGTTAAGAGTATTGGAGTGAAGGATAGCTTGTCCTATGAAGAGATTCTGGTCCAAATCCTTGATCGTCAGGTTCGTAAGTTGAGAAGCCAAGAGATTGCCTCAGTCAAAGTCCTATGGAGAAACTAATTCATTAAGGAAGCCACATGGGAAACTGAAGAAGAGATGATAGCGAAATACCTGCACTTATTCGTGCCTGATGATGAGAATGTTGGAGGTAATTTCCTAATTATTTACTTAAATTGATTTGCCATTCTTGAGTTGACATATCTATTCCTAAGTCTAAGTCGAGTAAGATTAATGAGGAGTCTAGAGTTTGATTAGGTGAGTATTGAGAGGAGTCTTGATTGTATTCGTGCCTTGATATCTACCTTTTGCACATCATTCGAGGATGAATAATTCTAAGGAGGAGATGATGTAACACTTGGTAAAATTACTAAAATTTCCCTAGAAAAAAGATGTGAGCATAATGCGTCCTCCAAAATTTTGATGTCAAATACGAGGCCAGAAATGTGACGAGCATGAAAAATTATGTAGGAAAATAGTCTCAATTGATATTTAGAGCAACCACATCGAAAGATAATATTTTGATGCAAATATGTTTTTTCCAGTGAGAGTACGCGATAGGTATGCGATGCGCACCTACCATGAATTTACACTTACACTTACTCCCAATAATTCTATGGTATAAGAAAACTTGATCTGAAAATTTTCAGCAAACCCCCCCCCCCCCCAAAAAAAAAAACAACCACGTCCTCGTTGTAGTCCCCCTTTTCCGCGGCGAACTTATTTTCAATTTTCGTGAGGGGCATTCCAGACATTTCCCAACCCCTACTAATGGGTACTTTTGAGTGTATAGAGGGTTTTAATCCCCATTCCTAAGCCCTTCTAAGTTCTAAACAAAGACTAGGTTTAAAGAGAAGAGAATAAAAGTGAGAATTCAAGAGGATTGAGAAGAGTTCCTACAAGATTAAGTATCAAAGCTTCACATCAGGTATGTAAGGCTAAACTAAAACATGAGAATCTTTTTCCATGTGACCCTATTGATGGTAGTAGAGGAATTTAGAGTATAATTAGTCTACATACATATTTTTTGAATATTTTTTTGCAAATTATGTATATCACAAGTATTTTCATGTGCTGATTATCATTGTAAACATGATTTCTGAATTAAATACATTTCATGAGTCATTTTATAACCCTATATATTGTCTTGTGAAACCATGCATGAATGAACCTTGGGATAGAGTCTAGAGTCTTGACTTTAGTTTGTTGATTGCGATTGTGTCACGACCCGGACCTACGGCCTAGACATGACCGGAGAATGGAGAACTCGAAGGAACCCCAAACAAGCCTCATAGCATATCATTACACATCCTTGGTCATAGAAACAATTAAATGACATTTGAAGAATGGAAATAAGGGTTAAAGGAACTAAGGGAGAACATGTCATAACATAGAGTCAAGAGATAATAGAATTAACTCATAGCATAAATACATAGCTTTGTCTTACAATACCTCTACTACATAGACAATGGCGGGGGCCAAGACATACAACCATGCTCACCGTCATAGTTATCAGTATATGATAGAGTAAAGAGAATCTTAATACATAATGTAAGAGAACATTCCTTGTCCCCGGAATGGAAGACTCACCAAAGGATAACTTGAACAATCCATCTAGCCACAAGAATAATCAATAGTAGCTCTGGTCCCTACATGGTGTTATAATGTAAGCAAGAGTATGCTTTAGTATGTTTGAATATACTAAATATATGGGATGTAATACAACAAAAAGTAGACATTATAATCAAAATGCACGATATTAAGCAATAGACATAATATACAATCTGCCATGTATGATCAATGCTTAAGTAAAACATGCTTAAGTAACTTATGATTATATGGGATATCATATGTGAAGAAGAGACCAAGCTAGTTGTTCAAGGCATAAATCCATTGGTGTTTGTGTGGTATAAACCCCTCACCTGGTTGATGGTAATCACACCTTACCAATGCGGTGACGAAGTATAATCCCCTCGCATGGTTGATGAGTATAAACCCCCAACATGGTTTCCCAGGCTCTTGTCCCCCCGGATCGGGTATGGTCTAATGCAACACCTTATATAGGATTCATCATATACGGTAGTCCAACAATTCATATGGGAATAATCATATGCATAAGCCCATTTAATCATCATAATGTCATTCATATCATATATCATGCTTTGGACCTTCAACTACTCAAGAAACCACATCCAGTCATTTTATCAAACACTTGGGGGGTGTGTAATAGGGTTGAAAGACTGTGCAATTTCGAGATGAAATCATACAAGAAAATCAGTTATAAAACTATCAATCAACACCTTACAACACCCAAGACAATCACATCAAAACCCTTCATGAAATCCAACATTGGGTCCAAGATTTGTAGCTCAAAACATGCAAAAACAACCATACTTTAATGAACTAAAATCATTATGTAGTAAATTTCTCAATATACAAGACTCACATGTAAAATCAACTTTAAATCATGTATTATTAATTAAAAGAGGGTTTAGGAACCATGGGTCGAAGGAACCAATGGTTCAACACCATATAACTTAGTTTTTGAGAAGTTCTTGAAGAAGAATTTAATGGATACTTGAAGCATGAGTGAGATCCTTGAAGAAATCCTTAAGATTGGTCTTGAGTGTGGGACTTGAATTTAGGGTGAAATATGAGTCTAAGTGTTTGAGTGGATATTGGGGAGTGTTTAGAATGATATGAGGGTGAAATAAGGCTAAGTATATGTATTTTCAAATATGTGAACCCTTAGGGCCAAGAACTAAAACTCTTGCACTAAAGTCTAGAAAAACAAGATGAAAATACGGCTTCTTACTGGAATTTAAATTTCTACACATACGAGTTATACGAAAGTGGGCATAAATCCATCACCCGAACTAGGAATGAAGTGGAACCAGGTACGTTGGAAAGATAATTTAAAGAGATTTAATTTGGTTGGTCGTGGGATACTCGATTTTTTGTGTGCTAAGAGATACGCCCCTTCAAAATTGACCCTCTTAAATAGCGTTTATTGCAAATTTTGAATTTTTGTACGATTGCTCTAAAATTCGGGTTAGACCCATTTTTCACTCAATTTGACATCCTAAACAAGAATATGAAGCCATATTTTTGAAATAACTAATAGATTTTTAGATATATAGAAATTATGATTCCGGGCACTTTCGAGGAATATTTTTTGGCACTTTTATGGGGTCGTTACAGATTGTGATATGATCATGATGTTAAGTTAATAGAGCTTGATGATCCCACGAGTATTCCTAATTGAGTTCTGTTGTTTGTTTAATCAACTTCGTATTAATGATAGATTTGAGTTCTTGAGTTATTGAATGAGAACTTATTTGATATGATGATGGAGAATACAGGTTGAAAGGCCTAATTGAGTTGAGTTCATGGGATGATGAGAGTCTCTGTGAGACTAATTGAGATGATGAGAGCCTCTACGAGGCTAATTGAGATATTTTGATTGAGATGAGGAGTCATATGAGGATTAAGTCATGGGAGGAGTATAGAGCATCGAAATGAGTAACAGTAAAAGTAACTCACACTTATTAACTATGTCGCCAAGTGCAGGTGATAATAGAATCATTACATTAAGGTTCCCTCTTGAGTTAAAGTCCTTGAAAGTAATAGAGGACTTAAGGAGGCCAGATCCCTATAGACCTGATTCATTCTTTGCCTAGAAAGTATGGATTGGTCGTGGTAAAATCAGCAGGATTGCTGTATAATACCTGGCTCATAAGTGATTGTTGTTGGATAAGAAAAATTCTTGGATAGGCCCCATATTTAGAGTACTCTAAGTCAAATCAATATCGATATATTCTATATAAAGTGTTGTATTAGACCATACATGATCCGGGGGGATAAGAGTCCGGGTAACTGAGGTGGGGGTTTGTACTCATTAACTATATGAGGGATTTGTACTTCTCTACTAGTGTGATAGGGAGAGATTATCATCAGCCATGTGAGGGGTTTGTAATTCACCACCAGGGTGATGCGGTGAAATAATTATCGGCCAACTAAGGGGTTTGTACTTTGGAAATCTGGCTTGGTCTCTTCTACACGTATGATATCCTACATGAGCATAAGTTACATAAGCATGTTGTACTTGAGCGTTGGTCATACATGCTATATTGTTATATAATGTCTATTACCTATTGTATGCATTTTGATTGTGATGCCTATCTCGTGTTGCATTTCATCTACATACTTTGTACATTCAAAAGTATTAAAGCATACTCTTGTCTACATGATATCACCATGTAGGAAACAAAGCCCAAGTTGACCATCCTCCTCCTCCACATGGCTAGTTCAGTACTACTCAAGCTAGTTGGTGAGTTCTCTATTTCGGGGACGTTTATCTATATTTCTCTTATTATGTATTGAGAAACTCTTTTTATGTTCTATTATGACTATGAGGGTGAGACCGATTGCTTTGTCTTGGCCCCTGCTCTTATCTAAGTTGTAGAGGTGTTTGTTTGTTATGATATGTATCTACGATATGATCTTGACTCTTTGTCTCTTGATTATGACTTTATGCAAGCTTTTCCCTTCATACTTTTTGCCCCCGTTCTTACTCTTTATGTATTGAATATGCTTCTACAACCAAGGACGTGTAATGATAAGTTAAGAGGCTTGTTTGGGGTTCCTATGGATTCCCCATTTGCCATATCACGTCTAGGCCCTAGGCTTGGATTGTGACAAATTTGGTATTAGAGCACTAGGTTGATAGATCCTAGGACTCCAATATACCACGTCAATTAGAGTCCTATTCTTGGTTGTGAAGTATGCCATGACTATGAATAGGAGGCTATGAGGCATTCTAGGAAATGTTTTCCTTCCTCATGTTCAAAGTCATGCAATAGAGTTATAGTATTTTTATCCCCCTAATGATTGTCCATTGCTATGCTAGATCATGCCTAACACTCAAGAAAGAAGGGCCTAAACTCTCGAGGAGCAACCTACCAATGGTGAGCTCCGGGATGTTCTCACTATGCTTGTTGAGTTTTGGCCAATCAAGTTAAACAAGGAGCCCAAGCCCTTGATGCTACTACCCCAGGAGCTAGGTTAAATGAATTCATGAGGATGAATCCTCAGGTATTCTATGGGTCAAAGGTGGATGAAGATCCACAAGAGTTCATTGATGAGGTTTGCATGATTTTGACTATCATGGGTGTTGGGCCGAATGAGAAAGCGGAGTTGGCAGTGTAATAACTCAAAGGGTTAGCCCAAATATGGTGTGACCAACGGAAGGGGGAGAAGGGAAATGATAATGTGGTTCTTTAGGAGGTGTTCAAATTCGCTTTTCTTAATCGGCTCTTCCCTCTTGTGCTTAGGGAAGCTAGTTGGTACAATTTATGAATTTTAAACAAGGTTCCATAAGTGTGAGGGAGTGTGTCCTCAAGTTCAATCAACTTTCAAAGTACGCTCCTGATTTGGTAGCGATCCTAGATCTAGGATGAATAAGATTGCGATGGGGGTCTCTGAATTGGTGAGTGAAGAATGTCGATCCACCATGCTAATTAGTGACATGGACTTGTCCCGATTGATGACATATGCCAAGAAAATGGAGGGGGAAAAGTTGAGGAAGAGAAGGGGTCATGAGGCCAAGAGGGCCCATTTTGAGGGTAAGTTCCAAAAGGGTGTTAGATTTCATCAAGGCCAAGGGTCTTCTCATGCTACTAATAGGGGGTTTGCCAATAACCTTCCTAGGTCTCAAGGTGTTGTTGTTGTGGCTCCTATTCATGTGTCTCTTAAATATGGAAGGAATCATACAGGCCATGTTTGAAAGATTCTAACGCATGCTTTGAATGTGGGGATCTTGGTCACAAAAAGGTGGATTGTCCAAGAAACTATGGCGAATGCCGGGGTGCAAATGTGGTTCCATTTGTTAGGGGTGGTCATCAAGGTGGTTCCCCAAGGCACAATTGGTTTTATGCTCTACATGGGACACAAGGGGTTAGTGAGGTTCCCGTTGTTGTCATCAGTATGTTGAAAATCTTTAACTTTAATGTATATGCTTTGATTGATCCGGGGGCCACTCTTTCTTTTGTCACCCCCTTTGTTGCCCAAAGGTTCTATGTTGACCCCGAGTTGTTGTGTGAGTCATATGAAGTGTCTACTCCTATAGGTACATCTATTATTGATAGAAAAGTTTATAAAAGTTGTCCTACTTGCATTTTGCATAAATTGTTGCCTTATGATCTTGTTGAATTAGACATGGTTGATTTTGATGTCATTCATGAGATGGATTGGTTGCATGCCTACTATGCTTCTAAGTATGAAAAGTGCGAATTTTGGTTGAAGAAGGTTGCATTCGTGGGTCATGTAGTGTCGGGGGATTGTATTATTGTGGGTCAAAAGAAAACTGAGGTGATCAGAGATTGGTCTAGATCATTGACCCCATCAGATATTAGGATCTTCTTAGGCCTCGCGGGTTATTATAGAAGGTTTGTGTATTGGTTCTCCTCCATTGCTTCCCCTTTGGAAGAATTGACCCCAAAGAAGGTTAAGTTTGTGTGGACCGATGAGTATGAAAGGAGGTTCCAAACATTAAAAGACAAGATTCTATCCGCTCCTATATTGTCACTATCGGATGGCCTTGAGGGAGTTGTCGTGTATTGTGATGGTTCCCAAATTGACTAGGGTTGTGTGCTGTTGCAAAATGGTAAAGTCATAGCTTATGCCTCTAGTCAACTCAAGGTGCATGAAAGGAACTACCCTATCCATTATCTAGAGTTGGCCACCATTGTTCTTGCATTAAAAATTTGGCGTCACTACTTGTTTGTTGTGCATGTAGATGTGTCATCGATCAGAAGAGCCTCCAATATGTCTTCACTCAAAAGGATCTCAACATGAGGCAAAGTAGATGGTTAGAACTTCTTAAAGACTATGATACGAGTATGCATTATCATACGGGTAAGGAAAATATGGTGGCAGATGCTTTGAGTAGGGTATCTATAGGTAGCCTAGCTCATGTTGATGGTGGTGATAAGGAAATGGCTAGAGAGGTGCACCAATTGGCTAGATCGGGGGTTAGGTTGGAAGAGGTTGGTGATGATGGTGTTGTTGTCATTGTTGGGTCTAAATCTTCATTGGTTGATGAGGTGATAGCAAAAGAAGATATTGACTCCTCCTTGCTTGAATTGAAGGCCTTGATGAAAGAGCGCAAAGTAGAGGTTTTCTCCCAAGGGGGAGATTGTGCCCTTAGGTAGAAAGGTAGGTTCTGTGTGCCTTTTGTTGATGGTTTGAGGGAGAAAATCCTTGATGAGGCCCATAATTCTTCTTGTTCTATACACCTCGGTTCCACCAAAATGTATAGAGATTTGAGGAATATGTATTGGTGGGGAGGCATGTAGAGGGATATTGCCTAATTCGTTTCTTGTTGCCATAGATGTCAACAAGTCAAAGCGGAACATCAAAGGTCGGGTTCCATAACCCAAGACATAGAGAATGCTACTTGGAAGTGGAAGGTGATTCATATGGATTTTGTGGTTGGGTTGCCTAAGACCAGAAAAGGTTTTGATTCCATTTGGGTTATGGTTGATAGGATGACGAAATCGGCTCATTTGCTACCAGTTATGACAACATATGGGGCTGCAGATTATGCAATGTTATACATTAATGACTTTGTATGGTTGCATGGTGTCCCTTTGTTCATTATATCTAATCGTGGGGCACAGTTTACTTCACATTTTGGAGATCTTTCCAAAGGGGTCATGGTATTAAAGTTAAACATTCTACGACCTTCAACCCTCAAACGGATGGCCAAGGTGAGAGGTCCATCAAAACCCTTAAGGATATGCTTAGAGCATGTTTGTTGGAGCTTAAAGATAGTTGAGATGATCATCCTCCATTAATTGAGTTTGCCTACAACAATAGCTATCATTCTAGCACCAGTGTGACTCCATTTGAGGCTCTTTAATGTAGGAATTATAGATCACTGGTTGGGTGGTTTGAGGTTGGTGAGATAGCTTTGTTGGGACCAGATCTGGTTATGGAGGCTCACGAGAAGTTTGGATGATTAGAGAAAGGTTAAAGACGCCCAAAGTCGTCTAAAATCCTATTCTAACGTGAGAAGAAGAGACCTTGAATTCAAAGTTGGTGTTTGGGTTTAACTAAGGATTTCAACCATGAATGGTTTTATCCATTTTGACAAGAAGGGCAAGTTGATCCCAAGATATTTAAGTCCTTATGAGGTCATGAGGAGGGTTGGGAAGGTAGCTTACGAGTTCAAGTTACCAAGTGAGATGGATTTCTTTCATTCGGTATTTCATGTCTCTATGTTAAGGAAATGTGTGGGTGATCCTAAAGCTATTGTGCCTCTTGATGTGGTGGGGGTTGTTGAGGATAACTCGACTTATAAGGAGGTTCCGATTTAGATTTTGGATAGGCAAGTGAAGAGTTTTAGGGACAAAGAGGTGACATCTGTTGAGGTCCTTTAGAAGAAGCAACAAGTCGAAAGTGCTACATGGGAGGCCGACGTGGACATGCAAAAGTGGTATCCTAATCTTTTCCACACCACTCAAGCCTAAGTTACTAATTCTATGTCAACTATGTGATTTCAAGTCCCATATTTTAGCTCCGACGTCATTCTTATGCATTCATGTTTAAGTTGGCAAATTTGTGATGTTTTTACACTTATGTTAAGATTTTGAAAATGATGTTTTAAATATAATATTGCATTCTTATTGGGGATGATTTTTTTATGATGACTCTTGTCTTGTACGTCTCTTTTACATTCGGGGATGAATATTCCCAAGGGGGAGATATTGAAACGACCCCAAAAAGTGCCCGAAAGTGTGCCTCGAAAGTGCCCGAAATCATAATTTTCTTATATCTCAAAATTCGTGCACAATATTAAAAGTCTGACTTTACATTCTTGTTCAAGCAGTGAAATTTAGGGGGAAAGGTTCTAAACCCGATTAAAGAGAAACCGTAGAAAAATTTGAAAATCGCAAAAATGCGATTTCCAGAGACGATCTGTGCCCCGGGCACACTCCTATGTACTTTTTATGTCCAGTTTTCCTATCTCGGTCCAAGATTTTTGGGTCGTGGACCTAAGTATTTCTAAATGTGAAAATTCCTATACGTAGCATATTTAACCCTCATATCATCCTAAACATTCCCTAATACTCACTCAAATACTTAGCCATATTTTTACTCCTAAATTCAAGTCTTAAAACCTCTTCGGGATCTAAGGATTTCCTTCAAGGTTCTTCTTCAAGCTTCAAGTCTCCACCTCCAATGTTCACCAAGTTCATCTCTAAGTTAAGGTATGTGGGCTTCTTTCATGGGTTCCTTTCACCCGTGATGTACAAGCTTCTTTTTCTTACAAGTTGCATGATTTAAAGGTGTTTGATTAATGTTTCTTGATTATTATGATAAACACTGTACACTATGTTTGAGCATATGAAATTGTGACTAATTTGCCATGTTTTGAGCTAACAATCTAAGATTTATTGAAAGGATTGGTGAAGGGTTGTGATGTTTATTGCTTGGTGGTGTTACAAAGTATCTTTTAAAGCTTTTACAATGAATTTAGTAGCATGATTTCACTCTTGAATTGCATGATTTTACAGTAGCAGTACACACCCTCTAAGTGTTTGATAAAATGTCTGGATGTGTTTTCTTTTGGAATTGAAAGTCCAAAGCATGAGATATGATATGAATGACTATATGATGATGAAATGAGCTTATGTAGATAGGATATTCTATACAAAGTATTGCATTAGACCATGCCCGATCTTGGGGGGCTAAGAGTTCGGATAACCGAGATGAAGGTTTGTACTCATCAACCATGTGAGGGGTTTGTACTTCGCCACCAGGGTGATAGGGTTAGATTATCATCAACTATGTGAAGGGTTTTAACTTCACCACCAGGCTCATGGGTGAGATCATCATTAACCAACCAAGGGGTTTGTACTTTGAAAATCTTGCTTGGTCTCTTCTACACATATGAAATCCTATATGAGCATGAGTTACTTAAGCATGTTTTACTTGAGCACTATTCATACATGCCCTATTATTGTATTAAGCCTATTGCCTATTGTTATGCATTTTGATTGTGATGCCCATCTCTTATTGCATTGCATCCTACATACTTAGTAAATTCAAACATACTAACGCATACTCTTGCCTATATGGTAACACCATTTAGGAACTGTAGCCCAAGTTGATCATCCTCCTCCTCCAGGTGGCTAGTTCAGTACTACTCAAGCTAGTTGGTGAGTCTTCCATTCTGAGGACGTTTACCTATGTTTCTCTAATTCTGTGTTGAGACACTTTTCTTTATGTTCTATTATGACTATGAGGGTGAGCCCAGTTGCTTTTCCTTGGCCCCCGCTCTTATCTAAGTAGTAGTGGTGTTTGTTGGACATGCTATGTATCTATGGTTTGAACTTGACTCTTTGTCTCTTGATTATGACATTATGCAATCTTTCCCCTTAGTCCCTTTTTCCCATGTTCTTACTCTTTATGTCATGTATATGTTTCCATGACCAATGATGTGTAGTGATAACTTAAAAGGCTTGTTTGGGGTTCCTTTGGGTTCCCCATTTGCCATGTTTCATCTAGGTCCTAGGCTTGGGTCATGACAACTAGAGATCGTCAAAAAGCATATCATTGAGGATTTTATCGCAGTCAGCAGAGTTGGTGAACCTCTTTTACTTCAGAGGATCATTACTTTATTTTCACCAAGCTTTCTACGGTTAGACTTAAGTTAGCTTTATTTTGAGTTGAGTTAGCCATGGGTACATTATTGACACCATTTGATAGTTATAGGAGCTCCATAAGTTAGAGTTAAGTTACTGATTTTAGATTATAATGAGCTAGCTTTTTTCACACTAGCTAGTTTTATTTATATTGTTTGAGACATATATTGCCCACTTATTATCCTTAGTCTTTCGCTAATTGATTAGCTATTTAATAAATGTCTGGGATGAGGGCAAGTGGTTCTCTTGAGGACTAGCAATGATCTCTGAGTGCCGGCCATATCTGGGGCACCCTCCCCGGGTGTGACAAACTTAGTAGCAGAGCACAGAGTTCACATGTATACGTAGGAGGGTATAGAACATTACGAATGGATACAATTATTTCATGATCTGATTCATGCGATAGAGTTAAAACTTTATGAAAACTCTCTTCTAATTCATGCTCTACACATTGCAGAGTTGGGATCATGCCTCGAAGAAGAGCTGTCAGAGGTGGAGGGCATCTTTTAGGCAGAATGTCAACCTACCCAAGCCTCAGGGACATAATTAGCTTATAGATCTAGCAATCGCAGTTGAGCAGCCCCCACAAGCTGATATTTCCAATGTTGAGCTTTACTAGGCTCTCCAAACTCTAGCCCATGCTGTTAGAGCACCTACTATAAGGCAAAAAGCTAGTAGACAGGATACATAAGACATATCTAGAGTCTGTGAATTCTTGAGGATGAATCCACCTGAGTTCATCTGGTCTGCATCCAATGAGGATCCTAACGACTGCGTGAAGGAGCTTTAGAAGGTCTTTTAGCTGATGTATATCGCTGATGTCTATGGAGTCGACTAGCTTCCTACCCGCTTAAGGGTATGGCCAGGCTATGATTTGATAAACGGAAGAAGAGTAGAGGATAAGAAGCCCCATTAGTTACTTGGGCAGTGTCCGAGGAAGCCTTCTTGGGATGTTTCTTCCCAAGAGAACAGAGGGAGGACAACGTAAGAGTGTTTTTCAATCTAAAACAGGGCCCTATGACTATGCAAGAGTATTGGCTTAATTTCATCCAATTATCTCGCTATTCTCCAGATATGGCTGCTGACATAAGGGGGAGAATAGGGATTCATGTTGATAGGCTGAACAAAGGGCCAAAGGAAAATGGAAGGGGAACTATGCTGGTGAGCGATAAGAAAATCGGGAGGTTGATGGCTTATGTGTAACAAGCTGATGAGTAGAGACAACATGATAGGGAAAAGTTCAGAAATAAGAGGGCCATGACATCCAACCATAAGGTTGGAAAGAAAGGGAATGGTAACAGATTCAAGTAAGGGCCAGTACCATCAGCTGCTCATGCTCATACTCCCAGAAGTAAGAATGATTACAAGTCTCCGAATTTTAGAGCCCAGGGATCTCAGTCATAGTCTAGTGTGGTTTAAGGTTCACAGGGTAAGCCACCATGTGGTATGTGTGGTGGGATACCCTCGGATAGATGCCACGAGGAGAGTGACCCATATTTCTAGTATGGCCAAGTGGGTCACTTCTAGAGAGTGTGCCAAAAGTGAGTTGATCGGGATCAATCTTCTGCACCAGCCCCACCAGCTAGAGGAACCCAAAAATGTACTTCATCTGGCGCAAGGGGACCTATAAACTATTTGTTTTCCATGGGTACTCACCAAGATCACGAGAACTGCTTAGATGTTGTGATGGGTACTATTTGAGTCTTACACTTTAATATTATGTTTGATGGATCATGGTGCAACATTGTCATTTATAACTAATTATGTGGCTAGAAGATTTGATTGAACTCCTTAAAGTCTTATTAAGCTCTTTGATGTTTCTACTCTAGTGGATAAGTCTATTCTGGCTAAGAGAATCTATAGAGATTGTGTAGTATCAATCCATCATAAGGATATCGCTTAAGTTATATATGATTTGTTTTGATGTGATCCATGGCATAGATTGGCTCATGCTTGTTATGCCTTTATTGATTGTAAAGCCCGAATCATTATATTCCAATACCCAAATAAATCAGTTCTACAGTGGATGGGTAATTCAATTGTGCCTTAAGGAAAGTTTATCTTCTGCCTTAGGGCCAAAAATCTAATTTCTGAAGGTTGTATATTTTACCTCATGCGAGTTAAGTCTAATGATGTTGATTCTTCTACTCTAGAGTTAGTCCCAATTATGAATGAGTTTCCTGAAGTATTTCTTGAGGATTTGCCTGATGTTTCTCGTGATAGGGAGATTGACTTTGAGATTGATGTTCTTCCTGCTACTAAGTCTATCTCAATTCCACCTTGTAGGATACTCCCTGCTAAGTTGAAAGAGTTTTTAGAGAAGGGCTTTATCAGGGCGAGTGTTTCTCCTTGAGGTGCTCCTGTTTTATTCGTGCGGAAGGAAGATGGGTCTCTCCGAATGTACATTGATTATAGGGAACTGAACAAGGTCACTATAAAAAATAAATATCCTCTCCCTATAATAGATGATTTGTTTGACCAACTTAAGGGTGCCTCTTGTTTCTTAAAGATAAACCTCAGATCTGACTACCATCAGTTGAAAGTGAGGGAATGTGATTATTCTAAATATAGCCTTTAGTACTAGAATTCACCTACAGCCTTCATTGAATTTACGAGTAGGGTATTCATACAATATCTTTATATGTTTATCATCGTGTTCATTAATGAGACTTTGATGTATTCGAGAGATAAGGAGGGGCATGCCAATCATCTCAAAGTTGTCATCTAAACTCTTAAGGACCATGAGTTGTATGAAAACTTTTTGAAGTGTGAGTTTTGGCCTAAGATAGTAACTTTAGTAGGCCATATTGTTTCATGTGATGGTATTGGAGTAGATGCTCAAAAGAGTGAAGCGGCTAAGAACTGGCCTAGTCTGACCTATCTAATTGACATAAGAAGTTTCTTGGTGTTTGCAGGAAATTACCACAGATTTGTCAATGGATTTTCTTCCCTTTTCGTACCATTTACTAAGTTGACTCAGAAGAAGGTCAAGTTTCAATGGTATTATGAACGTGAGAAGAACTTCTAAGAGTTGAAACCTAAACTAACTACTACACCAATTTTAACCTTGCCCAATGGGACATAAGACTTTTTGACATATTACAATGCGTCAAGAGTTGGATTGGGTTGTGTGCTGATGCAGAGAGGAAATGTGATAGCTTATTCTTCTAGAAAACTTAATATTCATGAGAGGAACTATCTAACCCATCATCTCAAGTTGGCAGCAATGTTGTTTGAACTTCAAATCTGATGCCACTACATAAATGGAGTACATGTCGATGTGTTCACTGACCATAAGAGGCAGCAATATGTTTTTAGTCAGAAAGAGTTCAGTCTGCAGCAGAGGAGATAGTTAGAGTTGCTCAAGGATTATGACATGAGGATTCTCTACCACCCATGTAAAGCTAATATTGTTGGTGACACTCTTAGCAAATTTTCAATGGGTAGTATGGCCCATGTTGCGGAAGGAAAGAAGGAGTTAGCTAAGGAGGTGCATAGATTGGCTCGACTGGTAATTCATCTTGAAGAGAATAATGAGGGATGAGTCAATGTTCAGAACGAGTTTACTTCATCACAAAAAAAAAATTTGAGATCCTGTCATACTTCAATTGAAAAAGGTTGTTAACATATACAAAGTGATTATCATCTCCATAGGGGGACATAGAGTGTTAAGATACTAGAGTAGATTGTGTGTCCCAGATGTTGATAGTGTTCGAAATAGAATTTTTGTTGAATCCCATAACTTTAGATATTCCATTCAACCTGGTTCTACAAAGATGTAGCACAACTTAAGGGAAATCTATTGGTGGAGTTGAATAATAATATTGTTGAGTTTTTTTCTTAGTACCCGAATTTCCAATAAGTTAAAGTTGAGTATCTCAGGCCATGTGGGTTGGCACAAAACATTAAGATTCTTGAATCAAAGTGGGAGATGATTAACATGGACTTCATTAATAGTCTACCGAGGTCTTGAAAGTATCATGATTCAATATAGGTTATTGTGGATAGGATGACCAAGTCAGTTCACTTCTTAGCAGTTACGACAACTAACATAGAAGAGGAATATACCAAGTTTTACATTCGTGAGATTGCGAGGTTGCATGGAGTTCCCTTGTCCATTATCTCAGACATAGGAGCTCAATTCACCTCCTAATATTGGATATCCTTCCAGAAGGGATTAGGTACTAATGTGAACCCATGTACAATTTTTCATCCTTAGACGGATGGCCAAGTAGAACATACGATTCGGACATTAGAAGAAATGTTGAGATACTGTGTCCTTCACTTCAAAGGATATTGGTACGACCACCTACCATTGATTGAATTTGCATATAAAAATAGTTAACAAGCTAGTATTTAGATGGTTCCCTGTGAAGCTTTGTATAGGAGGAGATCTAGACCACTAATTGGGTGGTTTGAGGTTGGAGAAGCTGAGTTGATTGGATGTAATCTTGTCCACTAGTCAATGGAGCCAGAAGTTAAAGGTCATCAAGGAGCGGTTGAAGATTGCACAGATTCACTAGAAATCATATACAGACGTGAGTAAGAGTGACTTAGAGTTCCAGGTGAATGATTGAGTATACTTGAAAGTGTCACCTATAAAGAGTGTCGTGAGATTTGGGAAGAAGGGGAAATATAGTCCTCGCTATATTGGCACCTACCAGATTGTGCAGAGGATTAGGAAGGTTTCTTATGAGTTGGAGTTACCTTCGGAGCTAGACATAATTCATCCTATATACCACATCTTAATGTTGAAGAAATGCTTGGGATATCTCTCATTGGTGATCCTTGTTAAGAGTAATAGAGTGAAGGATAGCTTGTCATATGAAGAGATTCTGATCCAAATCCTTGATCATCAGGTTCGCAAGTTGAGAACCAAAGAGATTGCCTTAGTCAATATCCTGTGGAGAAATCAATTCATAGATGAAGCCACATGGGAAGCTGAGAAAGAGATGATAGCTAAATACCTGCATCTATTCGTGCCTGATGATCAGAATTTCGGAGGTAATTTCCTTATTATTGACTTAAATTTATTTGCATATTACTGAGTAGAGATTTTTAAGATTGATGAGGAGTTGAGAGTCTGATTGGGTGAGTATTGTAAGGAGTCTTGATTGTATCATGCCTTGATATCCACTTTTCCACATCATTCGAGGAGGAATAATTCCAAGGGGGAGATGATGTAACACCTAGTAAAATTACCTAAATACCCCTAGAAAAGAGATGTGAGAATAACACGTTCTCCCAAACTTTTGATGGCAAATACAAGGCCAGAAATGTGATGAGCATGAAAAATTATGCGGAAAATAGTCTTGATTAATTTTTAGAGTAACTGGATAAAAAGATAATTTTTCGATGCAAAAACGATTTCTAGTGAGAATGCGCGATAGATGTGCAATGCGCAGCTACCACGAAGTTACACTTAAACTTGTTCCCAATATTTTCTATGGGATAAGAAAACTCGATCTGAGAATTTTCAGCAAAAACCCTAAAAAATAACCATGTCCTCGTCGTGGACCCCTTTTCCTGAGGTGAACTTTTTTTCAGTTTTCGTGAGAGGCATTTCAGACCTTTCCCAACCCTTCCTAAGCATAAAATGTGATCTAAATGTGTCTTTTTGAGCATATAAAGGGTTTTAATCCCCAATGCAAAGCTTTTTATGTTCTTAACAAAGACTTGGGCTAAAGAGAAAACAAGAATTCAAAAGGATTGAGAAGACTTCCTACGATATTGAGTGTAAAAGCTTCACACCAGGTATGTAATGCTAAACTAAAACATGGGAATCTTTTTCCATATGCCTCCACTAGAGTAATTAAGAGTCTAATTAATCTATATACATGTTTCTTGAATATTTTCTTGCAAATTATATATATTACAAGTATTTTCATATGTTGATGATCATTATAAAATTAATTTTCTGAATTAAACACTTTTTAAGAGTCATTTTATAGCCTTATATATTATCTTGTGAAAGCATGCATGAATGAACCTTGGGATATAGTTTGGAGCCTTTTCTCGAGTATGTTGATTGCGGTTGTGATGCGAGTATGATGTTGAGTTAATTGAGCTTGATGATCCCATGAGTATTCATAATTTAATTCTAGGGTTTGTCTAATCAACTTCCTCTTGGTGATTGATCTATCTTCTTGAGTTATTAAATGAAAACTGAATTGATAAGATGATTGAGATGATAGGCCCAAAGGCCTAATTGAGTTAAGTTCATGGGTTGATGAGAGTCTCTATGAGACTAATTGAGATAATGAGAGCCTCCATGAGTCTAATTTAGAGGATTTTATTACGATGAGGAGTCTTATGAGCATTGAGACTTTGGAGGAGTATCAAGTATTGAAATGAGTAAGAATAAAACCAACTCATACTTATTAACTATGTCACCAAGCATAGGTGATGATAGAACCATTGAATTAAGGTTCCCTCTAAAGTTAAAGTCATTGAAAGAAATAAAGGACTTGAGGAGGCTATATCCCTAGGAGATCCGATTTGTTCTTTGCCTGGAAAGTATGGAACAACTGTAGCAACATCAGAGGGATTGTTGTATAGTAACTGGCTCATCAGTGATTGTTGTCAGATAAGAGAAATTCTCAGATAGGCCCCACACTAAGAGTACTCTGTGTCGAATTGTGTTGAGTTGAGTTGATTGATGATGTTTGATTGGTATTGATAGGTTATTGTCTACTCTTTATTCTTGCTTTAGACAGACATTTGACATTCTGATTGTGCATCTTCTGAGTTGATGTTATTTCGATATTATTCTACCTAGATCTGTTTCATTTAGCTATTTTACATACTTGTACATTCACGTACTGACGCCCATTTGAATTGTATCATTTTATGATATAGAGCCTGATACTGGAGATAATCAAAAAGTGCATCGTTACGGATCTATCGCAGTTAGTGGAGTTGGTGAACCTCCTTTACTTTGGAGGATAATTATTTTATTTTCATTTAGCTTTCTAGAGTTAGTCTTGAGTTAGCTTTATTTTAAGCTGAGGTAGCCATTGTTTTTCATTGACACCATTTGATAGTGATAGAAGTTTCATACATTAGTTGAGTTATTGATTGGAGATTATTTTGAGCTAGCTTCTTTCAGACTAGCCTATTTTATTTATATTGTTTGAGATTTTGATTGCCCACTTATTATCCTTGGCCTTTCGCTGATTGATTAGCTATTTAATAAATGTCTTGAAGAGTCCAAGTTGTTCGCTTAGGGACTAGCAATAGTCTATGAGTACCGGCCATATCTAGGGCACCCTCCCAGGATGTGACAAACTTGGTATCAGAGCACAGAGTTCAAATGTCCTAGGAGTCTATGAAGTCGTGTCCAGTAAAGTCTTGTTTATGGGTGTATTGTGCACTACACTTCATAAGCAGGGGGTATAGGATATTAGGAATGATTACAGTTATTTCGTGATCTGATTCGTCCGATAGAGTTAAAGCATTATGAAAACTCTCTTCTAATTCATGCTCTACGCATTGTCGAGTTGTGATCATGCCTCCAAGAAGAGCTATCAGAGGTAAAGGGCATCCTACCAGGCTGAATGTTAACACACCCAAGCCTTAGTTACATGATGAGCTCGTAGATCCAGCTATTGCTGTTGAGCAACCCCCATAAATTGAGATTTCAAATGTTGAGCTTCTCTATGCTATCAAAAATCTAGCCCAGGCTGTTACAACACCTATTATAAGGAAAGAAGATGCTAGATAGGATGCACAGGACATATCTATAGTCTGTGAATTCTTGAGGATGAATCCAGCTGAGTTCATCAAGTCTCCATCCAATGAGAATCCTGAGGACTACATAGAGGATCTTTAGAAGGCATTTCAGCTGATGAATGTGGATTATGTTGATGGAGTCGAACTAGCTTCATACCTCTTCCAGGGTGTGGCCAAGCTATGGTTTGATCAATGGATGAAGACTAGAGGATAGGAAGCCCCATTGCTAATATGGGCAGTGTTCGAGAAAGCGATCTTGGGGTGTTTCTTTCCAAGAGAATGAAGGGACGACAAGGTATGAGAGTTGTTTTAATCTAAAATAGGGTCGTATGATTATGTAAGAGTATGGAGTTAAATTCATCTAGCTATCTCGCTATTCTCCATATATGGTTGCTGACCAAAAGGGGGAGAATGGGGATATATGTTAATGGGCTGAACAAAGGGCCAGAGAAAAATGAAAGAGGACCTATGCTAGTGAGCGATATGGACATCAGGAAGTTGATAACTTATGTGTAACAAGCTGATGAGGAGAGACAACATGATAGAGAAAAGTTCAAAAGTAAGAGGGCCATGACATTTAACCATAAGGTTGGCAAGAGAGGGAATGGTAACAGATTACAATCAGGCTAGCACCATCAATTGTTCGTGCAAGTACTCCCAGAAACAAGAATGGTTATAGGTCTCAGAATTTTAGAGCCCAAGGGTCTCAGTCATAGGCTAGTGCGACTCAAGGTTCACAAGGTAAGCCACCATGTGGTAAGTATGGCAGGTTATAGTTGGATGGAAGCCACAAGAGGAGTGATGCATGTTTCAAGTGTGGCCAAGTATGTCACTTCTAGAGAGAGTGTCCAAAGTGGGTTGATCAGGATAAATCTTCTACATAAACCCTGCTAGGTAGAGGAACCCAAAAGGTACTTTATTAGGTGCAAGCAGAGCTACAAATCATTTTTATGCAATGGGTACTCGCCAAGATCAGAAGAACTCTATAGATGTTGTGATGGGTACGATTTGAGTGTTTACTCTTGATTGTTATATTTTGATGGATCCTGGTGCCATATTGTCATTTGTAACTCGTTATGTGACTAGTAGATTTGATTGATCTCCTTGAAGTCTTCTTGAACCTTGTGATGTTTCTACTCTAGTGGGTAAGTCTATTCTGGCCGGGAGAATCTATAGAGATTATGTAGTATCTATCCATCATAATGATATTATTGTTGATTTGGTTGAGTTAGAGATGATTGATTTTGATGTAATCCTTGGCATGGATTGGCTCTACGCCTGTTATTTCTCCATTGATAGTAAAACCCAAATTGTTAAGTGTTAATTCCTGAATAAACCAGTTCTAGGGTGGAAGAGTGATTACGTTACACCTAAGGGAAAATTTATCTCCTACCTTTGGGCCAAAACTAATTTCCAAAGGTTGTATCTATCACCTAAATGTGAGTTAAGTCTGATGATGTTATTTCTCCTATTCTAGATCCAGTCCCAATTATGTATGAGTTTCCTGAAGTTTTCCTTGAGGATTTGCCTAAAGTCCCTCGTGATTGGGAGATTGACTTTAGGATTGATGTTCTTCCCGATACCTAGTCTATCTCAATTCAACCAAATAAGAAGGTCCAAACTAAGTAGAAAGAGTTGAAAGAGTAGTTGAGAGATTTTTTATAGAAGGGCTTTATCAGGCTGAGTGTTTCTTCTTGAGGTACTTCTATTCTATTCATGCAGAAGAAAAATGAGTCTCTCAGAATGTGCATTGATTATAGGTAACTGAACAAGGTCATGATAAAGAATAAATATCCTCTCCCCATGATAGATGATTTGTTTGACCAACTTCAACATGCCGCTTGTTTCTCAAAGATATACCTCAGATCTGGCTATCATCAGCTGAAAGTGAGGGAATGTGATATTCCAAAGACAACCTTTAGGAACAGATATGGCCATTTTGAGTTCTTGGTCATGGCTTGTTTGCTGAAGAATGCACCTACAACCTTCATGGACTTTATGAATATGGTATTCAGACAATATGTTGATGCGTTTGTGATTGTTTTCATCAACAACATTTTTGTGTATTCGCGAGATGAGGAAGGGCATGCCAATCACCTCAGAGTTGTCTCGAAACTCTTAAGGACCATGAGTTGTACGCAAAGTTTTTGAAGTGTGACTTTTGGCTCAAGTCAGTGGCTTTTGTAGGACATATTGTTTTGGGTAATGGTATTGGAAAAGATGGTCAAAATATTGAAGCGGCTAAAACTGGCCTAGACCGACTTGTCCAACTAACATAAGAAGTTTCTTGAGACGACCCCAAAAAGTGTCCAAACATGTCCTTGGAATGCCCAGAAATTTAAATTCCATATATCTCAAAGTCCATGCGCGATATCAAAAATCCGACTTCATATTCTTGTTCAGTGGGGTCAAAACTAGGGGGTAGAGGGTCTAACCCCGATGTTAGAGTAATTGAATCAAAATTTCAAATTTCCAAAATTTCAATTTCCAGAGATGATCCGTGACAGAACCGCGATGCACAACTATCACTGGCATGTGTTATTTTGGCTTCCGCGATAGGTCTGCATCACGGATCTGTGTATTTTGCTGCCAGTGATTTCTATCTCAGTCCAAGGCTTTGGGGTCTTGGGCCTAAGTGTTCCCAACTGTTTTTTTGCCTATACTTAGCCTTATTTCACCCTCATATCATCTAAAACATTCCCCTATACTCACGAAAACACTTAGCCATATTTTCACTCCCAAATTCAATTCCCAAACCCTCATCTCAAGATAAGGTTCTCCTTCAAGATTCTTGTTCAAACTTTAACACTCTATCTCTAATCTTCACCAAGATTATCTCTAAGATAAGGTATGTGGGTTTTCGCCCATGATACACAAGCCTTATTATACTTAAACTGCATAGTTTAAAGTTGATTTACAAATGGGTCTTGATTATTATGAAATTCACTGCACACTATGTTAAAGCTATGTAAAGTTGTGACTGTTTTTCTATGTTTCGAGCTATAAATTTTGGATCTATTGTAAGATTTGATGAGGGGTTTTGATGTATGTTGCTTGAGGGTGTTTCAAGGTGTTGAATGATGGTTTTAAAATAAATGTCCTTCCATGACTGCATCTCTAAATTGCATGGTTTTATACTACCATTACACACCCTCTAAGTGGTTGATAAAATGTCCGGATGTGGTTTCTTCAGAAGTTGAAGGTCTAAAGTATGAGATATGATATGATTGACTATATTATGATGAAATGAGCTGATTTATATGATATATTCTATATAATGTGTTGCATTAGACCATTCCTGATCCGGGCGACTTAGTTGAGGGGTCAACATCTCAACAACTAGGATGTGGGTGCCATCATCACTAACCTTGATGAAGGGTTTGTACCTTACACACTAGGGTGATAGGCGCTATAATCGCTAACCTTGATGAGGGGTTTGTACCTCAGACACTAGGGTGATGACTGCTACCATCACTAACCTTGATAGGGGGTTTGTATCTCACAGCTAAGTTGATGGGTTCTATCATCACTAACCTACCAAGGGATTTGTACTTTGGAAATCTACCTTGGTCTCTTCTACGTATATGATATACTATATGAGCATGAGTTACTTAAGAATGTTTTACTTATGCATTGATCATACATGTGATATTGTTATACTATGCCTATTGCCTTTTGTTATGCAATTTGATCATGATTCCTAATTCATGTGGCATTGCATCCTATATACTTAGTACAATCAAATGTTCTAATGCATACTTTTACCTACATGGTATCACTAAGTTAGAACCGGATCCCAAGTTGATCATCCTCCTCCTTCACATAGCTAGTTTGACACTACTCAAGCTAGTTGGTGAGTCCTCCACTTCGGGGACCTTAGTCTACGTTGCTCTTATTATGTATTGAGAGTTCCTTCTTTATTGTCTACATTAACTATGAGGGTTAGCCCAGTTACATTGTCTTTTCCCCCTCTATTATCTATGTATTAGAGGTGTTTGTTGGACATGTTATGTATTTGTGCTAAAGAGCCTTGACTCTATTGTTCTTAATGTCTATGGTATGAAAGTGATTTCCCTTAGCCCTAGTTGCCCCACTTTATTATCTCTTGATGTTTGTTTTATTGTTTCCGCGACCAAGGATGTCTAATGATGTTCTAAGAGACTTGCTTGAGGTACCTTCAGGTTCCCCTTGCGCCGTGTCACATCTAGGCCATAGGCTTGGGTCGTGACATTTCTTGCGGTTGGCAAACTATTACCACATAATTGTCAAGGGTTTTTCTTCCCTATATGCACCATTGACTAAGTTGACTCAGAAAAAGTTCATGTTTCAGCGGTATTATGAATATGAGAAGAACTTCCAAGGGTTGAAAAGTTGACTAACTACTGCACCAGTTTTATCCTTGCCCGATGGCACACAAGACTTTATGATATATTATGATGCGTCAAAAGTTGGATTGGGTTATGTGCTGATGTAGATAGGAAAAGTGATAGCCTATGGTTCTAGACAACATAAGGTTCGTGAGAGGAACTATCAAACCTAAGATCTCGAGTTACCAGCGATGGTGTTTGAACTTAAAATCTAGCGCCACTATATATATGGAGTACATGTGGATGTGTTCACTAACCACTAGAGGCAGCAATATGTTTTCAGTTAGAGAGATCTCAATTTGTAGTAGAGGAGATGGTTGGAGTTTCTCAAGGATTATGACATGAGCAATTTCTACCACCCAAGTAAAGCTAATATTGTTGGTCACACTCTTAGTAGGTTTTCAATGTGTCACGACCCAAGCCTAGGGCCTAGATGTGATATGGTGAATAGGGAACCCAAAGGGACCCCAAACAAGTGTCTTAACATATCATTACAAAAATTGGTCGCAAAAACAATTAAACAACATAATAAGAATAGAAATGAGGAGAAAAGGGCTAAAGGGATACTTTTATAACATAAGCACCAAAACAAGAGAGTCGAGGCTCAATACATAGATAAGAGCGGGTTCCCAAACAAGCAACCGGGCTCACCCTCATAGTCAATACATATATGAAGGAAACATAGTCTTAGTACATAGGATGAGATCATAGATATTGTCATCGGAATGAAGGACTCACCAACTAGCTTGAGAGAATTCCTACTAGCCACGTGGAGGAAGATGCTCAAGTGGGGTTCTAGTTCCTACATGGTGATATCATGTAGGAATCGAGTATGCGTTAGCACATTTGATGTAATGAATATGTAGAATGCAATGCAACAAGATTTAAGAAACATAATCGCAATGCATAAGCATAGCCAATTAGTAGCATATAATAATATGGCATGCATGGAAGATGCTTAAAGTAAATTATGCATTCCATAAAACATTATACATGTACATGAAGAGGCTATCATTATAGATTTCATTGTTTATCAAGGTACACACCTCTTGATTGGTTGGTAGATCATTTCACTCTACCACCCATGGTGATTGAGGTATAAACCACTTAACCTAGTTATCAAGGTACAAACCACTTGATTGGTTGGTGGATTGTCGCACCCTACCACTCCTGGTGATTGAGTTACAAACCCTTCCATATGGTTAGAAAGGTACAAACCCCTCCACATGGTTACCAGGCTCTTAACCCCCGAGTCAGGCATGGTCAATTTCCAACATATATAGGAGAATATCATATACATACATTCCTTTCATCATCATATAGTCATTCAACTCATAAGACATTTTATCAAACACTTGGTGGGTGTGTAGAGCTAGTGTAAAACCATAAAATTTAGGGATGAAATCATGCAAGAAAATCCAATGTAAAACCATCCATCAATACTTGGTAACACCCTCAAGTGATATACGCCAAAACCCTTGATCAAAGCCTACAGTAGATCTTAGATTCATAGCTCAAAACATGCTAAAAAAGTCACAATTTCATGATACCCCAAACACTGGGTAAGGGATTTTTGGAAACATTATACTCCTCCGTGATGGAGGAATGTTGTGGCACTATCGCGGCCGAACACCAGATAAGGGATTTTTGCAAAATTGAAATTGCGATTCATTTGATCTAAAGTTGGGGTTAGACCCATTTTCCACTCAATTTTTCCCCCAATCAAGAATATGGAGTTAGATTTTTAATATCATGCATGGATTTTGAGATATATGAGAATTACGATTTCAAGCACTTTAGAGGCACATTTTTGGGCACTTATTGGGGTCGTTTCAATATCTCACCCTTGGGAAATTTAATCCCTCAATATAAACATGAATGCATGCAAATGTCATAGGCAGAACTTAGACCTGAAATCTCATAGGGGACTTAGAATTAGTAACTTACGCTTGAATATAGTGGAATAGATAAGGATATCACTTTTGCATGTCCACTTTAGCCTCCGATGTAGCACTTTCGACTTATTGATTCCTCCAAAGAACCTTAACGGAAGCAATATCCTTGTTCCTTAGCTCTTCACTTGCCTATCCAAGATTTCTACTTGAACCTCATCATAAGTCAAGTTGTCTGTAGTTACACCCACAACATCCAATGAAACAATAGTATCTGGATCAACCACACACTTCTTCAACATAGATATATAAAGCACCGAATGAACCAAATTCGTTTCACTAGGCAACTCCAACTCATAAGCCACCTTACCAATCCTCCTCATTACCCTATAAAAACCCACATATCTTTAACTCATCTTGGCTTTTCTTACCAAAATGAACCACATCTTTTATGGGTGAAACCTTCAGATAGACCCAATCACTAACTCTGAATTCAAGATCCCTTCTCCTCACATCGGCATAGGACCTTTGGCATATTTGGGCCGTTGTCAACCTTTATCTAATCATCCTAACCTTCTCAAGAGCCTCCATAACTAGATTTGGACCAACCAATGCCACCTCTGCAACCTCAAACCACCCAACCGGTGATCTATAACATTTACCACAGAGAGCCTCAAAAGGGGCCATACTGATGCTAGAATGATAACTATTGTTATAAGCAAACTCAATAAATGGAAGATGATCATCCAAACTACCCTTAAACTGTAATACACAAGCCCAAAGAATATCCTCAAGTGTTTTGATTGTTCTTTTGGCTTCGCCATCCATTTGAGGGTGAAAGGTCGTAACTCTTATACCAAGACCCTCTAAAAATGACATTTAAAAATGTGATGCAAATTGAGCACCACGATTCAATACGATGGAAAAGGGAAATCCATTCAACTTCACCAAGTCATGAATGTACAACCTAGCATAATCTTCAGCTCCATATATGATCTTAACTAGTAGAAAGTGATCCGATTTCGTCATCCTATCAACCACAACCCAAATTGGATCAAAATCCAACCACAAAATCCATATTAATCACCTCCCAATTCCAAGTAGGAATCTCTATGCCTTTTGCTAGAACACCCGACCTTTGGTGCTCAGCTTTGACTTGTCAACAACTTTGACAATTGGAAATAAATTTTTTAATGTCCCTCTTCATACCTCCCCACCAATACATCTCTCTCAAATCTCTATACATCTTAGTAGAATTGGGGAGAATAGACTAGGACAAACCATGAGCTTCATTAAGAATCTTCTCTCTTAATCCATCAGTACAAGGCACACAATACCTACCTTGGTTTCTAAGGGTACCATCTCCCCCTTGGGAGAAAACATCCACCTTACCATTGTTTACCAATGCCTTCAACTAACAAAATGGGGTCAAGAGCTAGCTTAGCTTTCACCTTCTCAACAGATGAAGATTTAGAGCCATCAACTACTACAACACCCCCATTATCCACCTCTGCCAACCTAACTCACAGTCTAGCCAACCGATGGACCTCCCAAGCCACCTCTTTGCCACCATCATCAACATGTACTAGGCTATCCATGGACACCCTACTCAATGCATCATCCACCACATTAGCCTTACCAGGATGATAATGCACACTCATGTCATAGTCCTTAAGGAGTTCTAGCCACTTCCTTTGTCTCAAGTTGACATATTTTTGAGTGAAGACATATTGGAGTCTCTTATGATCAGTAAACACATCAACATGCACCCCATACAAATAGTGATGCCAAATTTTAAAAGCAAAGACCACGATGGGTAATTCAAGAACATGGGTTGGACAATTCATTTCACGAACTTTGAGTTGCCTAGAAGCATAGACTATCACCTTACCATTTTGCATAAAAACACAATCCAAACCATCCCTTGAAGCATCAGAATACTCAACAAACCCTTCTAGTACTTCCGGTAGTGAAAAAAATAGGAGTGACACAAGCTTATATTTCAATGTTGGGAAACTCTTTTCATATTCATTGGTCCACACAAATTTGGCTTTCTTTTGAGTGTACTTGGTCATAGGGGAAGCAATAGAGGAGAACCCATTCACAATTAAATGACCCCCAAAAGTGCCTGAAAATGTGCCTTGGAAGTGCCCGAAATTGCAATTTCCATATATCATAAAATTTGTGGGTTACATAAAAAAATGATTTCATATTCTTATTCAAGGCTGATATGACTTGGGAATGGGTAACCCGAAGGAAACTCAAATAAGCCTCATAGCATTTCATTACACATACTTGGTCACAAAAGTAATTAGAATGAAAAATAAGAGATAAATCTAAACAAGGGGGGACTGGGACTAAGGGTAAAATTAGATATCATAAACATTAAGAGTCAATAGAGCTAGCTCATAGCAAAAATACATAACATGTCCAACAACAACTCTACTACATAAATAAGAGCGGGAGCCAAGACAAAGAAATCGGGCTCACCCTCATAGTCAATACATAGGTCAAAGAGAGAAAGTCTTGATACATAGCAATAGATCATAAGTACATCCCCATAATGGAGGACTCACCAACAAGCTTGATAGAAGCCGTACTAGCCACGTGGAGGATGATAATCAAGTGGTTCACTAGTTCCTACATGGTGACATCATGTAGGCATAAAGTGTGTATTAATACATTTAAATGTACTGAGTATGTAGGATGCAATCCAATAAGAGGTAGGCATCATAGGAAAAATGCATAATACTAAACAATGAATAGCATACTAACAATATATTATTTATGAATGGTGCTATAAGTAAAACCATGCGACATAGATCATAAACAATTTTAAAGAGTGACCATTATAGTGCAAGCCATGGCCTACCACCCTCTTGGATAGGCGCATGAGCTACGAACCTCTTTGTTAGGTTGATGAAGTACAAACACCCCACCGAGATTTATAGAGCACAAATCCCCCATCAAGATTGACAGAGTACAAGAACCCGATCAAGCTTGATGGGCACAAAACCCCAACAATAGGCGATCAAGGTACTAACTCCTCGATCTTTCACCCAGGCCTACAACCCCCTAAGCTAGGCATGGTCATCCCCAACACTATATAGAGATAATATCATATATATGTATGTGTTCTCCTTTCATCATCATACATATGCATTCCTTTTCATCAACATCTCGTCATCATTTCATCAGCATTTCATCATTCAACTCATAAGACATACATCGGACCTTCAATTCCTTAAGAATCCATAACCAAACATTTTATCAAACACTTAGAGGGTGTGTAATACTAGTGTAAAACCACGCAATTCAAGAGTGAAATCATGCTAGAAAAATCAATGTGAAACCATGAATAGATACTTGGTAAAACCCTCAAACAATATACATGAAGACCCTTTATCAATCCTTACCATAGTAACTAAGACCTTTGAGTAAATCAACTTTAAATCATGCAATTTTTAAGAAAAGGAATCTTGGGCATCATGGGTGAAAGGAACCCATGAAAGAAGCACATATACCTCAGCTTTGGCGCTAAACTTGATATAGACTGGAGATGGAGACCTGATGCTTTAGAGGAAATCCTTAGTTCTACAGAGGGTTTTGAGACCTGAGTTTAGGAGTATAATATTTGGCTAAGTGTTTGAATAAGTATTGGATAACGTTTGGAATGATATGAGGGTGAAAAATGGTTTAGACATTTTCATGTGTGGGAACAGTTAGGGACAAGACTTAAAAGTCTTTGACCGAAGTCAAAACTAGGCAAAATTTAACACTAGTATGCACCCTTGGCACGTCGCAAATGGGGCATGGAAAGCTCTCTGGAATTTGCATTTTGGGAATTTTGAAGTTTGATACGGTTGCTCTGAAATCAGGGTTAGACCCTTTTCACCCTAATTTTGATAAGGCGAAGCTAGCAGCCTACTAACTCAAAGGGATAGCGAACTAGGCCAAAATAGGTTATATACGTTCTCATAATGAGAGGGGGCCATTCGGGAAAATATTGTACAACAAATGGAAGGAGAAAAAGGGAGTTAACTATTGGTGCTTTAGGAGGAGTTCAAGGTGACCTTCCTTAATCGGTTCTTCCTCCTTGAACTTAGGGAAGATGAGTTTGTGGAATTTATGAATTTGAGAAAAGGATCCATGAGTGTGAGGTAGTATTCCCTCAAGTTCACCCAAATTTCAAAGTTTGCTCCTCACTTAATTACCGACCCAAGGTCGAGAATGAACATATTTATTATGGGTGTCTCCGACTTGGTTAGTGATAAATGTAGGTCCACCATGTTGATTAGTAACATGGACTTATCACATTTGATGACCTATGCCGAATAAATGGAAGAGGAGAAATTGAGGAAACGAAGGGGGCATAAAGCTTAGAGAGCCCGTTTTGATGGTAATTTCCAAAAGAGTGGCTGGTTCCACCAAAGATAAAGGCCTACACATGCATTTTATAAGAGGGTTGCAAATGATCTTTTGAGGGCCCAAGGTGTAAGAGGTGTGGCTCCTATTGATGTGTATCTGAAGTATGGTAAGGGTCATAGTGGCCCATGTTTGAGGAACATCGATGCTTGTTATGGTTATGGGAAAATGGGGTATAAGGCGATAGATTATCCTCGAAACCACAGCAACGGTAAGAAGGTTCATCCACAAGGTACTAATGTGGTCCCATTGGCGAGAGGTGGCCGACAAGAAGGTGCCCGAAGGCAGAATCAGTTCTATGCTTTGCGTGGGAGGCAAGGGGTTGATGAAGTCCCCGATGTTGTTATTGGTAAGTTTAATATGTTTGACTTTGATATATACGCATTGATTAATCTGGGTGCTACTCTTTCTTTTGTTACCCCCCTTGTTGCCCAAAAGTTCCATGTTGACCCCGAGTTGTTGAGTGAGTCATATGAAGTGTCTACTCCAATTGGTGCATCGTTTTTGCTAGAAACGTTCATAGAAGTTGTCCTATTTTCATCTCGCATAAAGTGTTTGTAACAGCAAACACCTTACAATATTAGTACTATGCAAATGAAACATGATATGGTTTGGTCAAATTAGCGCCCATTTTTGAAAGTGCTCGAATCTTATGTCATAGGGGGATATGTGCATCTAACGCTTAAGAGGGTCGAGTGTGTACATGTTTTGTGTCAAATTGAGAAGATTACAACCATAAATGAAGTAAGAAAATTGAGGTGCTAGTAGGACTTAGTAAGTTAACAGGTGAGTCATCTACTTGCTTAGCTTAAATTGCTAACTAAATGGAGACGAGGCCCGATATTGAATTTGTCCAAGTCCAATTATGAATAAAGTCTGCGCTAAGGGTGTAGCTTTAGCCCATGTTTTAGCATCATAAATGGACCTTATTTTCAGCCTAAGAAGGATATAAAAATGGCCCAAATACATCACAATTTCTTGGATACTTTAGGCCCAAACTAATTAAGAAGGAAGCTGAAAAAATGGGCAGTAAAGGCTCAACCAATTTGGAACCCCATAAGGCCCAAGTGAAAGGGGAAAGGATCTACATCACCAGCTTGGTGAAGTAAGATAGAGAATTCCTTAGAAAGTCGCCCAAAATCCCACTTTAAAAAGGGTTAAAGCAGCTCCCATAAGTCATTCTATAACTTGACCAAGAAAAAAAAAATCAAATTGCTCTCCAAAATTTTCTCTCAACTTTTCTTAACTTTGTAAAGCAACCAAATGACTCTGTTAGGGTTCTTAAAGGAGACCTAAACCTTGAAGGCAAAGGTAAGTAACCATAGTTGTGTATTTAGTATGGTTTCTTCATGAAAAACAAGGAGTATATGCTAGTATGTTGTGCTGGAAATTCTGGACAACTTGTATTCTAAGGATTGTTGTACATTTTTCTTGTTAATTAAGAGGATTTTCTCTACTTGGTTGGCTTTATTATGAAGTAATACTTATTTATTTAACAAAGGTTGGTTTTATAGTAATATTACTAGTCTGCTTCACCACTTTTACAGTCCAAAAAACTGAGTCTTTATATAATATCACAATTGTGTTCTTAGTATGAACTTGTGGGCTGTTGGATGGAAGGCTATTGCCTCATATCCTTAATGACTGGTTTCTTAATGTTCTAAGACTGGTTCAAGGCTGTTTTTATGTATAGATATTGTTGGAACAGTTTGGTTAGAGTTGGAACAGGTTTGGAATTGTCAACGTCGAAATGTAACGAAGAGAGATAACGTTATGTTGTCCATTTGTAGGTTGTGTAGAATTGTTATGTGTCGTTCTTTGTGGGCTGTTGTAACACTATTGTGGCACTCAAATAGGCTACACATGATGTGTACATGTGAAGGTGTGTTAGAAAGTACAATTAGGGGTGGAAAGGTTGAAAGAATACGCTCGAGTTTATAAATACCTGCTTGCTGCCCGTGTGTTGTTTTTTATGTGATTGGGCTGCCAAGATGTATCTATTGGCTGCTAATGCTAGTTTTATCACCTACTATATTGTAGATAAATATTTGGAGGAAGGGAAGGTTATCTCGAGGTAGTAACAAGGTCATATAATGAGGTATGTAAGGCTACTTGATTCGTAATACTTGGCATGAAATCTAGATTCTTCCTTGGCACATAAAGGCACTTGCCAACTCCGACACAACTATTAACCGTGTCTCCACTCTTTGAGATGTTCATATACTTCCATACATAGTCACCTTAAAATATGCATACATGCTTGGATACCAAGTTACATGGGTTCTTATTACTAAATAAAGTTCATGAGTTGTTCCATTTCATACGCATTTCATTATTTGTGTAACGTACTCTTTTCATTGTCATATTGTCTTGTATGATTATCTACATGTCACATGCTACATATACATTCCTACAGCTCCAATGTTGTGACCACCAAAAGAACCATCTCAAAGGTAATTGAAAGGTAAAGTACATTGTTTATAGATGGGTGGTAACCCGAGGGGTGGAAGAATCACCTAGCCAGGGACGATCCTGATACAGTTTTACGATTGATCAGATGGTCATTTGTATTACATGTTGTGCACAAATTATATTGTAAAGGTAAAGTAATATAAAGAATATAAAGTACACGATTCCAAAGTATAACAAAAGGTAGTCTCTTATCCTACACCAGTGCATAACTTTATTTGAGTTGTTACTTCATATACAATATTTCCTGCCTTACATATTCAGTACACTATCTCGTACTGATGTCCCTTACGGGGGACCTGCATTTCATGTTGTAGGTATAGGTGCTAGTAGATCTCCCCAGTAGGAGTACAGGATATCCAGCTGCCATTACCAAGCTCTAAGTTGCTTTGGAGCTTTGCATGTCTAGAGCTTATATGTTTGTATTTTATAGTTAGTCGATGCAGGGCCTGTCCCGACCCTAATCAGTCACTTTTCCTTATCTAGAGGCTTTGTAGACCACGTAAATTAAAGTGTGGCCCTATCTCGTACTTTAAACACCGTGGCCCCAATGTCCTAGCCATATGTATTTCCTTTTGGCTTGGTATCACTATTTAATTTCTTAAATGCATGTCAAATGTAGAAATCCCTTATAATACATATAGAAAGCGCACAGAAATAGGTTGGTTCTCCCAGGCCTTATCGGCAACAGGTGCCAGTCTACCCTAACGGGACTTGGGGTGTGACAATGATCAACTTGGGCACCAATACCTACATGGTGTTATCATGTAGGCAATGGGATGCAATGCAACAAGAGATAAGAATCATAATCCAAAATGCATAACAATAGGCAATAGGCATAATATATAGCAATATGACATGTATGATCAATGCATAAGTAAAACATGCTTAAGTAACTCATGCTTATATAGAATATCATATAGGTAGAAGACACCAAGCTAGATTTCGAAAGTACAAACCCCTCATCAAGGTTAGTGATGATAGCACCCATTACCCTAGTGTGTGAGGTACAAACCACTCATCAAGGTTAGTGGTGATAGCACCCATCACCCTAGTGTGCTAGATTTCCAAAGTACAAACCCCATGGTAGGCCAGTGATGATAGCACCCATAACCTAGTGTGATACATACCCAAATTACAAACTCCTTGCTAGGTAATTGATGATAGCACCCATCACCCTAGTGTGTGAGGTACAAATCCCTCATCAAGGTTAGTGATGATTATACCCATCACCTTAGTGTGTTAGATTTCCAAAGAACAAACCCCTTGGTAGGTTAGTGATGATAATACCCATCACCCTAGTGTGTAAAACTTTAAAGTAGGATTCATCATCTATATAAGCTCATTTTATCATCATATAGTCATTCAAATCATATCTAATGCTTTGGACCTTCAATTCCTCAATAAACCATAACCGTACATTTTATCAAACACTTAAGGAGTGTGTAATGAGGGTAAAAAAACCATGCAATTCAGAGATGAAATCATGCATGAAAATCTATTGTAAAACCATCAATCAACAACTTCCAACATCGCTAAGACATTCACATCAAAATCCCTCATCAAATCGATTAGAGCTCAAAACATGCTAAAACCTCCATACCTCCATGAACTCAAATCACTGTGTAGTAAATTTCTTAATATACAAGACCAACATGTAAAATAAATTTTAAATCACTCAATTTAAGTAAAAAGGGAGCTTAGGCACCATGGGTGAAAGAATTCAATCATTCAACACCACATACCTTGACTTTGGAGAACCCTTGAAGAAGATTGGAAATGGAAACTTGAAGTTTGAATGAAATCCTTAAGATTGGTCTTGAGTTTTGGGGCTTGAATTTTGGGTGAAATATGAGTCTAAAAATGTTTGAGTGAGTAATGGAATGTTTAGGATGATATGAGGGTGAAATAAGGCTAAGTGTAGGTATTTTCTAGTGCGGGAACCCTTAGGCCAAAGAATTAAACGTCTTGGACCAAAAAAATTGAAACAGGCACCAAAGATAACAGGGGGGCACCAAAAACGTCATGGATTTATCTCTGGAAATTGCATTTTCTGCACAAATGTGTTCTATGAAAATGGGCATAAATCCTTCATCCGAACTCGGAATGAGGTGAAACTAAGTGCATCGGCAAGGTAATTCAAAGAGCATTAAGTAGGTAGGTCATGAGATGATTATTCATTATGTTCTAAGATATATACCCCTTCGAAATTGACCCTCCTAAATAGCATTTTTTTACGATTTTCAGATTTTGATACGGTTGCTCTAAAATTCGGGTTAAACCCATTGCCCACTCAATTTGACCCCCTGAACAAGAATATCAAGTCAAATTTTCAAAATAATGAACTGATTTTTAGATATATGAACATTAAAATTTGCAGGAATTTCGAGTAATATTTTTGGGAACTTTTTGAGATCATTACAATATCTCCCTCTTGGGAGCATTCGTCCCTGAATGTAAAAGAGACGTGCAAGGCAAGAGTAATCATCAACAAATCAGCTCCAACATAAATGCAACATAACATGTAAAACACCATTTTCAAATTCTAAACATAAGTACAAATCATCATAAATTTGTTAATTTAATCATGAATGCACATGAACGACATAGAGGCTGAAATGCAAGACTTGGAATCATAGAAAGGACTTGTAATGTCGTCATAACTCTGAATATAATGAAACATATACGAGTATTTATTTTCCATGCCCATATCAGTTTCTCGAGAGACTCATACGAATAGACGACTCTTCCAAAGGGCATTGATAAACACCACATCATTATCAATAAATTTCTCCACTCACCCATCCAACACCAACACTAAGACCTTCTCCCAAGTCAACTTATCCTTCACGTCTCCCACAGTCTCAAGGAGTGCTATCGCACTAGAGTCACCAACACATCATGCCAACCTAAAAGCATGAAGATCCAAACTAACCCAACTCCTATCCATAGGCAATCCCCAAACTTATGCAATCTTATCGACCTCCTTATTCATCCTGTAAGGACTCACAACCAAGACTCATTTGTCAATCTAAAATACACCTAACCTAGTTGGTACCATAACTACCATCTCCCCATTAGGAGACAACCTCCACTCTATCATCTTCTCACCTAAAACTTCCAACTCTAATAAGGCGTAATCTAGGACTTGCTTAAACTAGACCTCCTTAACCAAAGAAAACTCGGAACCACCAAGAACACTATACTACCATTCCCAACTTCCCTCAACCTACTTCCAACCTAGCCAACTAATGGACCTCACTAGTGTCCTCTTTGCCATCATTATCCACATATGCTAAGCTACCCATGGGCATCCTACTTATAGGAACAACCATAACACTAGCCTTACCGGAAAAACTAATGTACACTCATATCATAACCCTTAAAGAATTCTAAACACCTTCTTGCTATCCACAATGCACACTTACCGTATTTAGCAAACAACTTCTCCTCCTCTAAGACTTGCAACACTACCTCCAAATAATTCACAAGATCTTAAAAAAATAAATGTCTCATCACTAGAGATCACGACAAACATATAAAGGTAGGGTTTTAAGGCCCTATTCTAGAGACCCATAAACATAGCCAATGCATAAATTAACCAACCTCCATGAAGACACAACATGAATGCAACTATCCCATCCCAAGTATAACACCACAAGCCACCACACCAACTTTAACAAGTCACAAGGCAGACTCTAATGCAAAATGAACATGGATCAACACTTATGGACTTTCTAGCCACCATATATTCTACAAAAGGAACCACACAAGAGAATCCCACTATCAACCAAAATAATAAAGAAAGAAACAATTGTACACTGGGCCTAACAATGCACACACGTCTAAGTCAAAGAAACTTCAACATACCTGTGGCAACATTAGGTGCCTCATCTTCTTCATGCCTTCTTTGAAGAGCATAGAACCGATTACTCCTTGGAGCATCCTCTCAATCAACCTCACTACCTCTACTCTCTTTGCGCCTAAGAGGAGAATCTTTCTTCTTGTGACCAAGCTCCCCATATTCGAAACATGCCTTAGTACCCCTCAAACGTGGACCCCTATGACCCCCTCCATTATTAGGACCCCCACCCTTAGGAGACACACCACCAACATCTTGAGGCCTATGGATGTATTTGGCAAGCTCCCCATAAGTAGCATGAGAAGGACCTTGACCTTGATGAGATCTAGCACCCTTTTGGTACTTGCCCTCAAAACAGGCCCTCTTGGCCTCATGACCTCTTCTCTTCCTCAACTTCTCCTCCTTCATTTTCTCTGCAAATGTCATCAATCGAGACAAGTCGATGTCTCTAATTAGAAAAGCGGACAACATTCTTCACACACCAAGTTAGAGGCCCCCGTCACAAACTTATTCATCTTCGATCTAGGATCGGCCACCAAGTGAGGAGAATATATTGAAAGTTGATTGAACGTGAGGGCATACTCTCTCACACTCATAGCACCTTGCCTCAAATTCATTCATTCTACCAACTTAGCTTCCCTAAGCTCAAGAGGGAAGAACCGATTAAGGAAAGCTAATTTGAACTCCTCCCAAAGCACCACATAACCATTCCTCTTCTCCACTTCTCATTGATCATACCATATTTGAGCTACCCCTTTGAGTTGGTAGGTCGCCAACTTCACTTTCTCATTTGGCCCAACACCCATAATATTAAAGATTTTGTACACCTCATCAATGAACTCTTGTGGATCTTCATCCACCTCTGACGCTTGTAATACCGGAGGATTCATCCTCATGAAATCCGTTATCGTAGCTCCCAAGACAGTAGCATGAAGGGCTTGGGCCTTTTGATTTATTTGGTTGGCCAAAACTTGGGCAAGCATAGTAAGAGAATCCCGGAGTTCACTATTGGTAGGTTTCTCCTCAAGATTTCGGGCCCTTCTTCCTTGAGTGTCAGGCATGATCTAGCATAGCAAAGAATAATCATTAAGGGGGAAATCTTACCATTACTCTATAGTATGACTTAGAACATGAAGAAGGGAAACATTTCCTAAAACGCTTCACACCTTGTATTCAAATTCATGGCACGCTTAACAACCATGAATAGGACTCTAATAGACGCAGTGTGTTGGACTTTGAGGATCTATAAAACCTTGTGCTCTAATACCAAGTTAGTCACGACCAAAGGCTTAGGCCTGGATATGATATGGCGAATGAGGAACCCAAAGGAACCCCAAAGGAGCCTCTTAACTTGTTATTACACATCATTGGTAGCGGAAGCATATAAAAGACATAAAGTGTAAGAGTAGGGGTAATGCATCTAAAGGGAAAGCCTGCATAGACATCATATCAAGAGACAAGAGTCAAAGCTCATAGCATAGATACGTAATATGTCCAACAATACCTCTATGCATAGAAAAGAGCAGAGGCCATCTTAGATCTATAAATGTACTCATCTCAATAAAGGAGCCGAATGAAACCAAAGTTTCATGTTTGGTTTTGGATTAGAGACGTTAAAAATAATGAATCGACGTCGACTATAACCCTTAGCCTTCCTAGCTAATGATGCGGGTTCGATTCCCGCTACCCGCTCTATATATATCTATTTATTCTAAATATTTTAATATATTCATTACATCAAATTTAGTTTAGGCTATTGGTATTAGTACATCATTAAATATACAATTCAAAAAATTCTTTCACATTTGATTCTTTCTGTTTTTTTTCAAACAAAAAGTTAAAATATGAAAAAAAAAATCAAAATGAAAAGCGTCCATTGTCGAAGCGGATCTTT